>JAHBCN010002948.1:82687-94551 GCA_019359885.1 Listronotus oregonensis
CCACATTATTAGTATATAAATAAAATAAATGGTAATAAAAATAATTTACAAGTTATCTTCTTTTTACTTTTTTAGCTTTTCTTTATTAAACTACCTTACTGCTTTTAATAAAAAACTAAATATTAAATGACTATTTCATTTAAATACATTACATCACTGGCCACAGTAGTTGCCAAAATGCTTGAACTCACAAGCATCCATTTACACTCCAGCTGCTAAAACGCCAAACCTACCACTTTGTCTGCTCTCTTATCTTAAAAGTGTCCAGACTAGTATCTGCTGCGTGCAGATTGCATACATTTTTATTTCGTCATGTTTGCTTTTTTCATAAAAACCCCTGGTGGACACTGCCACTTCTAATGCCTTAAACACGACCTTCCAACGTTTTTAATAAATTTATTTTATAAAATATAAGCATCTTATTGTGTTAATGATACTCTAAATAAATAAATGATTATTACTGTTTTGTTTTATTTATTTTATAATTTAATATAGGAAGCAGCTAATGAAGTTATATCAGATAAAATAAATCGACTTATCTTTAGGCATTTTTAAAAAAATTTAAATTTGCATAATAAGGGGTATCGAACCATCCCTTATAGTGAGATATTTTATCACGATATTTCAATTCAACTGTAAAGAGTTTGCCTGCAAATATAACAAAACATAACAGGTCTGTGTGATATTCAAAAATAGTGTACACTACATTACATTTTTTTATGTACCTAAGCGCTCTAATTGAAGGTGTATTTAAGGACTAAGTGTGTACAAAAAGTGTAAAATAGTGTAAACTATTTCTAATTTCTAAATAACAAACACTTAATAAATAACTATTAATCTGCACTAGATAGGCGAAAATAATAATTTTTAATAAAATATTATGACCAAACATCAAGCTTTCACAATTTATGCAAATATATGAACAGCAAGAAAAAAATACTGATGAATTTAGTTATTGTAATCTAACAACAATTTTTTAAGATATTAAAATTTTGAAACTCCCTTCCCTCAGTACGGTCCTGACTAAAATTCTTATATCAGCCAACTTAAATCTGAAAAACAAAATTTACTAATATGTAGGGATATTCGCATTGCCAACCTAAAAATGTTAGCTTGGACAAACTATACAAGTCATATTTTGCATTATATAGGGAACCTTTAAAACCTGGTCATATATAAACTTAAAAATACAACATACCCGGAATAAATTTTTCCCAAGACAAAGCTCTTATGTTTTCCAATTCGTGTATAATAATAGTTTGACGGTCCAAAAGAGTTAGGAGATCATCGATGTTCTTATTTTCGGTAAGAAAATCATTAAGCTGTTCTACGGTAAACTCTCTTAAATATCCGTGGACATCTTTTTTAACTAATTCAATTTCTTCGGCAACTTCTAATAATTTTACTTTTGATGCAGCTATGTGAAATGTATATTCCTGAAAAATTATTTTTGTCAGATTATACATCTAATAATTTAAACAAAAATTTGTAATATACTACTAAACTAATAAACAAAAAAAAATCAGCGGATATCTTGGTATTACCAATACTTCTAAGTAGAATAAAATGTGCTGATCTAACACATGCAAACTATTTATTTTTATTACATACTTAAGAGTCATAAGGCCGAGTGACGAAAGCGTTGTTAAAGTTTGCAATTGACTTAGCAATGGGATAAATTTAACAAAGAGTGAAAAATTAAAGAACTTGACAACGTAACACATTTCAAGGCAACAAATGACCATGAATAATTTAGTTCGGATTTTGCTTTAAAACTCAATTAAACATACAAAAAAAAATAATTTCCTTGTACATAATATTAAAAAATAGGTTTGGCACTCTAAAAAAGTCATTTGATATATTTGCTTCAAAAACAAGCCGTACGATAGATAGCTAAACTGACCAATACTGCAGAACTTTTTTAAGTTTTTTTCCAATAGGTTCTTTTAATATAACTTATGTTTATTACATTTTATTGATAAGTTAAGGTAGTACATTTAAAGTAAACAAAATATTTGGTTTATTTTCCTAGAAAATTGCTGTTTTAATAAAATAAATATTGGAAAAACTATTTATTTACAAGAATTGTATTACTTACTGCTGTTTATTATCCATCTATTCTTTTTAAAACAAAAGAATTAAAATAACTGTATGTTTATTTGTGTATTTACCTGTTAAAAAACTAAATTCAAAGAACATTTACAAATTGATGTCCTGCTGCCAAGAGTTTCATTTTCACCTCTTTGTTTAATTTAACACATTGTTAAGTCCACTGCTAACTTTAAAAATGCGATCGTCACTTGGCCGATAATGACGCAATGTTAAAATATTTTTTCGGGGGTAATATCCCTAGTGCATTTAATTTTTCCGGAAAAATTCGGAAAAACGAGTTTCTAAATAATTTGTTTTAACAAATAGCATGAGCGAGAGTGGTTTAAAAAATCCGAGTCGAAGACGAGGATTTTTCCACTTTCGCAGGAAAAATTAGATGCACCAGGGATATTTGGTAAGATTATTTCCTGAGTTAAATAAACATTTTATTTTAATACAACATTTTTTTTTATTAAAACAATAAGAACAATAATTAATAAGAACAATATAACTTTCAAGCTAGGAAAGGTAATTACTTCCAACTCATTTTAAATTACAATTAATATAAAAATTACAATTATCGTAGGTTTCAGGAGTATTGTTAGCCATATCGGTTAAATTTTTTTAATTATGTTTGTGTTGACTCGAAGAAGTGTCTATTTTCTGTCTTTTCAAGGGAGCTTCGAAGCTTGTAGATGGTACATTATTTTGGACGGTTCTTAAGGCAGTGATGATATTTGAATGATGCTGACTGTCCATTTGTAGATACGGTTGGATAGACGCAGCTTTAGAATGCCCTGTGATTTTGATGAGTTGCTGCTCGCCTACACCGGCCTTTGCCAGATTAGTAACAGCAGTTGATCGCATATAATGGTTAGATATTTTAACTTCTGTCGTGCCCATACCTGTTTTTTGGGCTGCGTCTTTTGTCCATTTTGACAGTTCATTTCTTCCAACAGGGATGTTTTTAAACCATCCAGTGCTACGATTGGATTGCCATGCTGAATTTGGTGTCAAAAACAATCTTTTTGTTGTTATTTTAGACGTTCGTTTGTTTAACAGGGATTTGTACAAACGTACCGGACAAAACTCAGGGTTTCTTGAATTAAGAACAAGCCACTTGCTATTGCACAGATTTTTGCACCATCTTGTGCAGTTTTGCTAAAGACTGTGTTATACTCGATCCTTCCTGAAACAAGGGATACATAATTTGACATAAATGTCAAAATATATTTTGTAGTGTGATTTTAAAATAGATGTATGTAACTTTTAATTTTTTTGGAAAAGCAAAAGGAATTTTAGTGGTTATATATCGTTAGTACAGCTAGCAAATTTTTAATGCTAAAAAATGGCAAAACGTGATTTATACAAGGTATTGCAAAAAAGACATTAAAAAATTGCGAAAAAAGATTTTACGCCAAGATAAAAAGTATGCGCACATATTTTGTTTTGATATGAACGTTTTTTCTGCCAAGTTACAATACACATTTACAGATTTTATTGCAAATTTAAAAAGCAATATCTCACCTGTTTTGATTTCATAATTATCAATTTCTTTTTTAAAATGTCGTGTTAAGCAACGAACCGCTTCTCCGCCCCTCCAAGCAAGCTCAACTGCTGCAATAAAAGTAAAATTTACGTTGCAACCCTTTTTGGGGTTTTGTCTCATCCCTAATGGACACCATCTTGTAGTAGTCGTCCATATTTAAAGCTGAACTTGTTTTCCCTTTTTTCATGTTTCTGGAGACTTCTCCTTTTTCGCATTTCCAGCGTCTCAAGCTGGCTTAAAGGTAAATGTCGTGGAATGGGTCGGACGATATTAAATTCTTGAAAATATGTTTCCTGCAGTTTTGGCAACGATTTCCACATTAATTTTACAAAGTTCTTTGTAGTCTTTATTACTTTACGTATGTTCCATGCCCAGTCCTTGAGGATAAAATTTACTCGCCTGTAGTTGTTCGATTCTTTTGAGTTTCAGTTGAAAAATTAATAAATTCGTATGACATGACATTTTTTCGATTTTTTTTCCGGAGAAACTGCTGACAGCTAAGTTGACAGTTGTTAAGTAATTTTTTCACTTAAAATTTATATTTGACATACCAATTCTTGATAGCGATTGATCAAAATTAATAGGAAGGAAATAATCTTTTTAAAAACTAAAGCTTATATTCAGCAGTCGGAGTCATATACAGTAACCATTTTATACATGTTTATTGGCAACAACTCGCAGACAGCAGAAAATATTATAATATTTACTCTATAATAAAAAGATGTTAATACAGTTTAAATGGTTTACCTAATATATATATACTATATAATATTTAAAATTTTAAAATAAAATTTTTATATAAAAATTAAAATTAATTTAAAAATATATATATAAAAATTATTTAATATATATATATTTATATAATATAATTTTATTTTTAAAAATATAAAAAAAATAGTTTATTTGTTTATTTTCTTTTACCTTTCCTTGTATTTGTTTATTTCCCCCTTTTCCAAAATTTTCTTTATTTTCTTGGGGTAAGGTTCAAATTTTAAAAACAGTTGCACTAAAATTTTCAAATAAATTTTTGCCCCAATTAGAGTTCGGCCTGGAAGGGCCCCTTCATCCAGGTATATATGTTTTTAATTTAATTAAAACAACAAATCCAAATCTTAAAAAATAAGGGGTTTTTCTCACAAAAACATAATTTTTTTGTTTTTTAAAAGAACCCATTTAGAACTTAAAAAGTGACAAAACCCAAACACTTAACATTTAAAAAATTATTTGGTTTATAAATTACGAAAACGCGTAGATGCAAGACATTGAGAGGATAATCCGGCAATGTTTATTAAGCAAAACACAGTCTCTTATATAAATGGTTGAGACCATATCATATATCACAAGCTGTTTTTGTTATTCTTACCCAATCCCGCGAAGTAGAGGGCGCATGTAAAACAGATCAACTATGGTACCCACGATTTATTTGATGTCTAAACTCAGTTAGAGATAAACCACCCAGTATCACCAGCGACCCAGTTTCCAGGCTTGTACCAAGATACAGTTAGCTGGCTCGTTTATTGCAATTAATAATTAGGATAAATTAGTTGATGACATTTTAAATAATTTTGTATAAAAAACCATGCTAAGTTAAATTATTCAAGATTCACACAACGGTAGTATACTTATTTTACACTCAAACGCTATTCTTTCAGTTCCAAAAAATGGTCGCTGAACTACACAGTAGATCCGAACATTTGGTCCTTTGAACCGGATGAGCCTTTCAAACAAAAAACACACTTATTTCTGCGCCTTTTTGCGTTCTCCGGAAACCGGAAAAGAATTAAAACACACGCATACACTTCGTGCCCTTCGAGGTAATCTTGGAAACCGGCTTAGATTTTAGAACAGAATTTCGCACCCTTTGAGGTAACCGGCCTAGATTTAAATCACACATACAACTCTCGCAAGTGTTCTGTCTTGTGACTAAAAACACAAAATTTGTAGCAAGTACTGCGCCTCGTTGCAAATTTCACTCACCTGTTTCCAAGCGCTTCGAAGTTGTCCTAAGTATAGCCCTAGATTTTACAACACACTTTTTTAAACCCTTTGAGGTTAATCTGGGTACGGCCCTACATTTCACAATACACTTTTCCAAGCCTTTCAAAGTTAATGTGGGTACATCCCTAAATACACACATTTCCAAGTCTTTTGGGGTTAATCTAGGTACCGCTCTAGATTTAAAACGCAATTTTCTTCAGTCTTTTAAGATCAATCTAGGTACAGCCTCAGATTTGCAACAGACCTTTCCAAGTCTTTCGGGGTTAATGTAGGTACCGCCTTAGATTTACAACACACTTTTCCAAACCTTTTGGGATTAATCTGGGTACAACCCTGGATTTACAATACGAGCTAACGACTTAACGTGTCTAGAACAAACAAACCAGGACGAAGCCAGTCCAAATCGAATCCAGAACGAGTCGAGTAAAACCAAACCAGGACGAAGCCAGTCCATATCCGATCCAGGATGAGTCAAGTGTAACAAACCAGGATGAAGCCAGTCCAAACCCGATCCAGAACGAGTCGAGTATAATCAAACCAGGGCGAAGCCCGTTCAAATCCCATCTAGATAAGCAAACCAGGATAAAGCCAGTCCAAATCCGATCCAGAACGAGTCGAGTAAAACCAAACCAGGACAAAGCCAGTCCAAATCCGATCTAGAACGAATCGAGTATAAGCAAACCAGGACGAAGCCAGTCCAAATCGGATCCAGAACAGGCCAAACCAACACAAGGACTAAGCCAGTCCATTTTCAATCCAGAACGAGTCCATTCAACCAACATTAACACCGGTTTCAGCTTATCCAGTTCCATCTTACTATGCCCATACGCCTAGCTATAGCTCTCCAGCATATAAGTCACCAGCAGCCCCAGTATACAAAGCTCCAGCTTATTTAGCATCTGCTTTATCATATTTAGCACTTGCTCAAGCTTAGGCCGCGCCGTCCTGCACCCGCACCAGCCTATGCTGCCACAGCACCTAATCACCCCCCACTGGCTTTAGTTTACAAGACACCAAGTTATGCCGCTCCGCATAAAGTTAAAGCGACCCAGCCTATCGAGCTCCCGCTTTGGCTTACAAGATTATTTAACATACGGTAAATGAATAGTCACTGCCCGAATTGCCCAAATCTCTAAACTCAGTTAGACATAAACCATCCATTATTACCAGAGACCCAGTTTGCAGACTGCCACTGGTGCACAGTCAGTGTGCTTTTATATTACAATTAATAATTAGGATAAATTTAGTGATGATAATGTAAATAATTTCTTATAAATGACTATAGCTTGGGTTAAATAAATCCGTATTTACCCAACCATTACATACTTATTTTACACTTAACAACTACCTCCCAGTTCTAAAAAATAAGTTCGGAACTATACAATACAGCCGAACACTTCATTTATCGTCGGGTTGTTTATATGCTTCCTTTAAAAATAGTTTTTGGGGTGTGTCTGTCATTTATCTTTTCTTGTAGTGATATTTGATAAATATGTGCAACCTCTAAAAGCCATATTATTAACTACCGCAGAAAATATGTCAAAAAAAACGTGGTGGTTGTTTCTTTGATTAATTGTGGTTATTTGGTTTTCATTAAATTTACCATTACCAGAGCGAAATAGTTAACTTTTAAGACAACATATTTCTAAAGCTGAAAAGAAGTTGGCCTGGAAGTGCAATTTATAGTGTTTTTAAAATGACCTACCAGTGTGGCTGTTGTAGTTTATTAAAATTTAAAAAAGATTAAATTTTGGTTCATTTGTCTAAATACGTAAGTTAAAGACTACCAAGACTTTCCAATTTTAAAATAGGGGCTAAGTGTTTTTTATATTTACTTACTTCATCAGGACTTGTTTTTGGTTGCATCACAACAACTAGCTCTCCTCCACCATCACTTCTTTTACCCCGTATTTTTCCGATCAGCCATTGCAAAGCTTTTTCATGAATATTGGGTATAACTTTCATAACAACGGATGTCATAGGTAACTGCGTTTCTTCGTCTGGCAATTCCCCTCCGGAAGTATATCCCATTTCCGTCTGTTGTCTTTTGGACATGTTTCCTGCTTCTGATTGGATTTTCTTATTTTTCTTTTATTAGATTATATAAGACTATTGGGGTGGAAAAATATGTTGCAAAGAGGGTGATTGATCGTTTTATCCAGATCTTAATCTAAATAAATGTAAATATTTGAGATTGTAGTGAGTTTCTTGAATTCGGGGTATTCATAATGTGCCAGCTGCAATCAATAAAAAATTAAATAAATGATAACTTGATACTCGTTAAAATAAAATTTATGTAAGCACTCAAAAAAATAGTAAAATATATACTATTTATTTATATACTATTTATTTTATATTATTTAGGTTAATACTATATTATACTATATTCTGATTTAATCTATTATTTTTTTATACAGTAAGTACGTTTAAGGTTTAAGTATTTAGCTGAAGTAAAAGGCTAGCGTTCTCGTTTTTTGGGCCTTGGGGTTTAGAAACAAAAATTCTTTTGACTTTTATAATAATTTATAGCTATTAGTTTCCAGGGCGTTTTTTATGTGTTGGTATGTGTATTGGTATGCGATCGATGCCTAAATATCACACCACTAAAGCTATCGGTTTAAAATTTGGTTCAACAATTATTTTCTACAACCACAAAATCTTTTATTGGATTACAAATTCTTAACTCAAACAAATAAAAAATAAAGAAATTTTGTAGTTGCAAAATCTAAATGCTAGTGGCAACAACTAATTTGAGGCCATATTTCTAAAACACACGATTTATTAGTCTGTCTGTAGTCTGTAACCTGCTAATTTATTTAAGAATACTACTGCTACCAGCAACCAGAGATATTGTCATAGGATAACTGGTTAAATTTACGCAAAAGGTTATAGATATTTTCCGATATCAAGGCAAAGCTTTCAAATTAAATTCATTTGAAATTTTCAAACAAAAATTAAAATTTCACAATTTAACATTTTCGTGAAATTTTTCTTTTTACCATTTTAAAATATTTTAACTTTAAAATTTTTAAAAGTGACAGTTTTAATTGAAATTTTAAAATGATACATTTTTCTCGTCATAGCATGAGTTTTTAAATAAAGTTAATATAAACAATAAGGAAAACTTTTAATGAAATTTTGAAATATTTCAACTTTGAAATTTTCAAAAGTAAAAAATTTGAATTGAAATTTTTAAATGGCACATTCCTACATAAAATCAAAGATAATACTACTACGGATAAGATGAACCATTCAATGCTATATTTTTGATACCCCTAATGTACTTTGGCTAACGCGAGCCGATGTCCATCGAGAGATTTTCGCGCTATCCTTGAACGAAAGTTAAACAGTGTGGCCGGCAGGCCTTTACTATTGGCGTGATGAAACGCGACTAGAAAACACACACATTCGTTTAGCCGCCCGCTTTCGCTACTTCGTGTTCCGAATAAGGTACAAGCGACAGACATTGACAATGTCACATGGTTTCGTACCTCGATTCGCTGGGGCAGGGGTTACCGACTTAATTTTATTCGCATTTACGGAAGCATTGATATCTCCGAACTGATTCAAAACGCCCCATTTAAATGAACCATCTATTCGTAGTAGTATTATCTTTGATAAAATGGGCAAACAGGAGTAGATAATATATCAAAATATTTATTTGTCTCTGGTCTCGTCTTGTCTCGTTTTGTCGAGACCAGGGAACGCCTTTTTTCTCTAAAAATCTTTGCCTTCACTCGAGGTTACTCGTTTTCTGGACCAGGGAATTTGAAGCACAATTGAAACAAACTTATTTATAAATCAGTTTTCTACACAGTAACAGCCAATCTTTATTTTGTAGGTAGCCGAGGAACGCTTTTTAAGATGGTAACTTCTAAAAAATGGCACTGATAAATGACTAACCAATTAAGTCCTACTAAAGCTTTATTTTTACGACAGAACGCAAATAACCTTTTTAATACAAATCAGTAAGCAAATCACCCATTAATAAACGGTACAGTTGAATAATATAATAATAATTAAAGTAACCACGGCAACACACCAATTTATTTTTTTTCTAATTTTAGCAAAATTATAATCAAATAAATCCATAGCCATGGGATTATAGAATATAATTACATTATGTGTTTTTAATAAAATAGTTTATTTATTTAAAAAGCTAATTAAAAAGCGTTGGATATCAAATAAAATTTTGTAGGTATGAAGTATCAATTACACATAAGTGATACAGAATAAGGCTATAATCTGTCCATTTCCGATTGATTAAAACACCTAGTAAGTAGCCATGTTTACTGACTTTTTGAACCAATGCAATACATTTTTTGTTTGGATTTTTTTAATCGAATAAACAGATTATAGTTATATTGATATTTACAAATATTGTGTGAAAAATATTCACGATATTTCTAAAGTTTATTTGAAAAAAAAACATGCAGATTAAAAAATATTTTAAGCCAACTTTCTACTGTGTCAACTAACTTCAAAATAGCCAAGTTAATTTTTAAACCACTTTTATTAGTTTGTTTTAAAGGGTTTGATGCTTTCAAAACATCGGTTTTAATTTTAATCCTAGAATCCATATTTTATCTATTTTTTAAATTTATTGAAACAAAAAACGATAATTCTCCATTTAGCTATATATAGTAAGCCAAGGCAGGCCAAATAAATAGGGTGAAAAGATTTGTAAATTTTAAATTATACATATTTACTTAGAATATATTGACATGCCAATTACCAAAATAATTTAATAAACAAATCTTGACAAAATGGCGAACCTATTTTTTTTCAAATGATAAACCTAACATAAGAGAAAAATTCCTTTAATATTAGGTTATAAGCGGCTGGTGCATTAGTATTTTAATAACCAGAGCACATGTTTATGAAAAAAATATACCCGAAAAAAAAAGATACACGAAACGATATAATGTCGAAGTCAAAAATATAACGCTTGTCAAAAATATTGCAATTAGACAATAAGACGTGTACCTATACAAGTGCACAAAAAACAATATTCCATATACCTATTACGGCGGTTTGCACCACTGTGGTTTAAGCAGTTTTAAGCCCTTCTTAACCTAAGTTGCATTGAGACGGTGTTAAATATTATGACAATAGTCACATTCAAAACGTCCCTTAGTTAAGAAAACAGAAAACCACAACGGTGCAATTGGCCATTATACGTTTAAGCACAATCTGGGACTTGATACCAAAATACAGCCAAAGAGGTTCTTATCTTTTAAATTCTTAAAAGTATGTTAAATCAAAGGACAACCAACTATTTGCTTGTGGTTTAACTTATTACAAATTGCCAAATATAGATCATGATACCTAACCTGTACAGCCTAAAAGATATAAAAATTTTAATCTGTTTACTTACATAAATTACATACACATTTTTTAAAACAGCTGGGCAAAATATATCAAAAGCAAATTAAAATTAATTTAGAACCGAAATTTTTGATACACATCTGTATATTCTACAATTTGTTTACATCATAAAAGAAAGGTTAGAATTTAAGTATAGTATGACTTAAACAAAGCTTAATCTTAACAATAATGTCAAAAACCTATATACAAAATAACGAAAATAACTGGTGTACAGGTAATATTACAAAATAGATATCTGTATCAGCTTGCTAAGTTTATTGTTTTACAAGGACATACAAAAACACATGGATAACTTTAACTTCATTAATAAATATATTACACAAATAAATATATACACAGGTTTTTATTTTTAGAAAAGAAAATAGGTATTGCATTTGTAATTATGCTGAATAATGCAATAACTCATAATTAAGGACAAAAATAAAATAATAACCCAGAACTATAAATAAATACAATACTTCTATTTAAGCCTTTTTTCTGATCGGTAAAACAGCGTTAACACACTTACCGGTAAATCTGAATCCGTATATCAGCATTCCATCTTTGTTGCACACTCGTGTAATACTATCTTATTAACGTAACTAAATTTTATACCCGTTAGCAAAGGCAGCTCAGATTTATAAATGAATATACACAGAATAAATACAAAGTTTCAACCAGTGCATCTAGAGGGCACTAGAAGCCTTACAAACGTAAAGATAAACAGAAAGGGTTCTACTTTTTCTATCGAATTTTCTATGTCGTTGAACAGTATGCTGCAAAGCGTAGCGTGGGTATGTTCCAGTATAAATAATTGAAATAAAACAAAGATGGCGAGATATATTTAATTTTAATAATT
>JAHBCN010002949.1:0-82700 GCA_019359885.1 Listronotus oregonensis
TTTGGTTTTAAATGGCAGTTTCGTAGTAACAGAAATGTATACATAATGTATAGAACAAATTCACTATTTCTTAAAACAAAGAAACATTAAAAATTTTCTTAAACATCAGAGAATAATTTTGTATTGCGCATTTTTACATAAAATAAAAATTTACAGGGTGCCTCGTATAGAAGATATAAAGTCATCAACGATTTTTTTTAAAACTGAAACCCCCATATTTTATTGCAGATTATAACCTTCAAGAACAGCTGATTTTAAAAATAAAAAGTTCTCATGGCTTCAATTGACAGTTTTTTAGATACATGGTCTCAATTTCTTTTTGCTTTATTTCTTAACTTTGTGTAAATGGCTTGCAACTATGGTAATGCTTGTTATGCTGCCACAATAATATTTTTTGTCAAGTTTTTAAGTAATATTATTAAATTACTTACGCATTTATCTACTTCACAAAGGATAGAAATCATTATGTACACAAACCTTTAATACCCTGTTACTACGAAACTGCTACCCCAAGCCATATGTATTTTGTGTTTTTTAAATTGGCTCTTCCTGGAGATTATAATCTTAACTAATGTATAGTAGTTTTTATTTAAACAAACATCGATAACGTCGTATCTACTACCTAAGTTACCCTGTAGATTTTAATTTTATGTCAAAAAATGCGCAATGTAAAATTACTTTTTACGTTTTCAAAAAATATTCAATGTATATTTGCTTTAACTAATAATGATTTTGTTCCATATAATATGTACACAATTCTTTAACACCTTGTAACTACGAGACTGCCACCTTAAACCATAAGTGTTTTATGGTTTTGAAATCAGCTCTTCTTTTAGATTCTAAATCTGCAATAAAATATAAGGGTTTCTATTAAAAAAAAGACTTCCATGACGTCTTATCTACTACATGAGTCACACTGTATATTTATATTTTATGTTAAAAAATACGCGATTTAATTTTTTTTTTACATGTATGAGGAAATTTTCATTTTTTTTTGCTTAAGCAAATAAAGAATTTGTTCCATACATTATGTACACACAGTATCAATAGGTTTATGTCAATGGGTAATTTTGTCTAATATTATAACTTTTTATATTCGGAATGATACCATTTTCAAAATAATTAAATGAAAATTATCAAAGTGGGCTAGGCTAGCTACCAAACTGTATAATTACTTCATTTGTTTAATATAAAATCACGCATGCTCTTTTTACTCTTTTAATTTTCCAGCATAATTTTTCTCATAGTAAAAAATGTTTGTACTCCAAAATTTTATAGTGATATTTGAACCAATAAGCTTAAATGGCAATCCTTTTTGTCAAAGGGACTTTAAATAAAATTTTGATTTTAATCCCATTTTTTTTTAATTTGGCTTAAGTCTAGAAATTAAAAAAAAATATATATATTGTTTTTGTATATTTTGGTAGTTTAGATATTTAAGATTATCTTTTTAAAAGGAATTTTTTTAAATTTAAATTATTTTAAAGGTTATAACTAAAGTTGTTGTTCGGCGCAATGAGTTTTGAGCTTTAAGTGCTCTAAAAAATAGGAAGAAGTACCTATCTTTCCGAGAGAAATTCGTCAAATATTTAATTTGAGGTAAAAGGTCTCGTTTTTGCAGCTGGATATGCTAATTTAAGAAATGTAAGTATTATCTTATGTTCTACAAATCTGTTAAAATCCCTACAACTTAAGTAAAAACTCTAAACGTGTTTTTCTCAAAACTACTTTTTCCGAAACGTTTGTCACACAATCTCAAGTTCTAATTAACCGATTTTCTTTAAAGTAAGCATAAATTTTCTTTATATATCCCTCTATGGCAGAAACAATCAAAAAATTAAATTTTCAATTTGTACTATTTTTAAAATTTCGGAAAATTGAAAAAATAACTGAAAAAAAACGACTTTTTTGAAAAACCGCCATTTTACAATTTTTTTCCTTTCTACCATAATGACAGTTGTACTGATATAGAATCTACCATTTTTTATTTTTCAGATAACCAGAAGAGACGAAATCGCGACAAGATGGAGTAATTTTGTAAAATATGTTTTTTTTATAATTTTTTTAATTCCTTAATTATGAATAAATAAATGATTAAAAAAATGACCAAAATATTATATATTTTTTTTAATCGGCCGTTAAAAACCGCCCTAAATTCGGGCTTCTAAGTTTAAATACCACCTTAATTATTATATATAAAAGGGGATGCAAGATTAGTAATGTGTTTGTCGATATAGTAACAGAAAGTAAAAAACCTAAAAAGCAGTCACAACATTCCTGCGGCCATCACGTAACTACGAACATAAGGATAATTAAAAAAATAAATATTGAGTTAGATTGCGTAAGTATTTCATTACTTACTTACACAATATGTATTTGCAGCATTTTTCTAATTTGTAAAAGTATAGAAAACTTTAACTGCATTAAGGACTAAACTTTGCTACAATTACACAGTTATTTTTTGTTTAATGTTTAAAATACATTCTATTAATTATGAATAAAAAAATTATTATATAGAAGCTGTTAACGCTATATGTGTTGAAAGCTTTTAGTAATGACAGCAATGCGGACATCAATTTGTTATTTAAAAGTAATATTATTTATAAAATCAAAACTTATTTAATGATTCCTTTTAACTTTTATCATGGCTCTCCTTATCTAGCACTTAAAAATAGATTAACAATGAAACATTGTTTTATTAAAGTTTCTTTATTATGCTACCTACTGCAAAAACCGGGTTGTTTTAAATAAATTAATGTTTAATTTTAACTGTGAATTGGCAAAAGCTGCTTATAATTTTCGGCACGTGAATTATTTTGAAACTAATAAGCATCTTCGAGATATAAATTTTGAAAATTTTACTGTTACTCTAAAGCCCTACATTAAAAAAGTTTTGCTTTCTGCGCTGTGTGATAATTATGTAATAAATAAGTACATTAATAGTAACAATTTAATAGAGGTGAGGCCAGTTAAAGATTTTTTGGGGTATAAATATAGTGGAATTGATGTGGGCTTTTTCAAACAAAAAAAAATTAACAACTGAAATTTTTACAATTTCTGCCACGCCACAGGTCCAAGAACGCGAAAAATAAATAGTGACTTGGAAATTGATCTTACAACAATCGACGATAATAATAAATTACAACCTGTATGTAAATCAGACGAAGCAGTTTTTCTTGCCGGATCACAAGGATAACTCTATCATCATAATATGTCACCAAAATGTTCAGTGTCTAGGTAATAAGGTTTTTTTGTTATGGACACCGCGTTAAAAGGTCATTTATGTCACATACTCTTTTAAAAACGGAACATTGGCAAAAACAGTCGCAATTAAGAGAGCTTAAACTTGAAAAAAATTTAGCCTGTGTACTTCGTACTGCCGCTTGAATCTGGGTCATGGGGGTGTTGCAATTTTTACGAACGATAAATTTAGTTTTAGATGTACCGAGCTTAATGTGTCTAAGTTTTCTTTGGAAGGAGTTTTGGAGTGCGCTAGTGTAGAAATTGATAAACTGAAAAGTATTATAGTCGTTGTTTATCGTCCACCTTCAGGTGGTTTTGGAGTTTTTTTAAGCCTTTTTCAGGATTTACTGTTGTATGTTTCTAATTTTAAATATAATGTTATTATAGGAGGTGATTTTAACCTAAATTTTTGCGAGGCCAGTGCTAATTTGACAATTTTAACGGGATCTTCTGCACTGCTTTAAAATTATTGTTACTAAAAAGGGAAAACCCACACGGGTAGCTATAACCCTCAAGCAGTTGCATAGAAAATTTTTTTTAATTAGTGAGGAGTTGAAATATAAAGCAAATGTTGTAAACCTTACAGTATCTGATCATTACTCTCAATTTCTAGGAATATCTGTAAATGATCAATGTTCCAAAAGATCGAATATTTATGAATGGGGGACGAAATTTTTGTAATAATAATACAACTCGTTTTATTCAAAGTTTACAGTCTGAAGATTGGAGTGATGTTTTACTCCAGTCATGTCCTAACAAGGCCTTTGATATATTTTCCAATTTGCTCTTATTTTATTTTGAATCATGCTTTCCTCTACAACGACGTTTTTTTAACAAAAAAGGGGTAAAACGCATAAATTAAGTCCAGAATTATTACACTTAAAGAAAGAGTAACTCTTTATACCGAACTATCTAAACATGATCGGCGTTATAAAGATGTATCTATATATTTAAACCGTCAGTATCGGGAAAAGCTAAAATTATCTAGAATTAAATATCACGATGATCTAATAAATAATGCACAAAATAAATCAAGGGCTGTTTGGTCGGTCATAAATAAATTGCAAAAAAAAGATGTAACAAGAAAGGAAATAGAAATTTTGGACAATGGTGTGAAGCTGTCCGATGCAGTAGTTGCAAATAATTTTAACATTAACTTTGCTGGTGTGGAAGGTAACCCTGTCCATAATCAGATTGACTATGATTTTTTGTCACGTAATGTACCTTCTTTTGGTAAGACCTTTTTTATGTTGCCTATTGGTGAGCAGGACTTGCATATTTTCATAGACAATTTAAAGAATTCCAATGCCTGTGGTGTGGATAATATATCAAACAATTTGTTAAAAAAATGTAAAAATCAGTTGTCTCCTATTCTTGTTTTTCTCGTTAACTTATCAATGGAAAACGGAATTTTTCCAGATGGACTAAAATTAGCTACTGTCATACCAATATATAAAAAGGGGGATTCTAATTTATATACTAATTACAGGGGTATAAGTCTACTTTCGCCTATCTCTAAGATATTTGAATTACCAATAAAAACACAGTTAACAAGTTTCTTGACAAATAACAAGTTACTATCAATTATGCAGCATGGTTTTACTAGGGATAAAGGTACTGAAACAAAATCATGTGCATTTCAAAAGTGGACTGTTGAGGCATTGGATAATGGTTTTTGTGTTTTGGGACTTTTTGTGGATTTCTCGCGCGCTTTTGATTGTGTACACCACGATTTATTGTTGGAAAAGTTGTATCGGTATGGGGTTAGGGGGATTCCATACAATTTTTTGAAGAGTTATCTGGAAAATCGCTTTCAGTTTGTACGGCTAAATCAGGCAAAGAGTGAAAGGAGTCGTATTACCCGAGGAGTACCACAGGGATCTATATTGGGTCCTCTACTCTATTTGATTTATTCGAATGACATTATTAATTATCTTAGTACCAATTCAAATATATATACAGTTTGCTACGCTGACGATACTAATATTTTAATTAAAGAAAACACCCTTAGTAAGTTAAAAATTAGTAGTGAAAACGTATATCGTAAAATTATTTTGTGGTCAGAAAAAAATTATCTTAATTTAAATACAAGCAAAACCACAGCTCTTTTGTATACTCTATCAAGGCGGCCCAATTTAGATAAATTTACATTTTTTGAAAATACGGCAAGTCCTATTAATTGTAGTGAAACCACTAAAATGTTAGGTTTGAATCTGGATTTTAAGTTGCAGTGGAACTCGCATATAGATTTTCTCTGTGCAAAATTACGTAGTGCTTGTTATGCTTTAAATTTCATGTCCCAACATTGCAGTAGAGATACTCTTCTTACCCTTTATTATGCATACTTTCATAGCCATTTACAATATGGGATTATTTGTTATGGTGGGGGTGCTCAGGTTAATAGGGTTTTTTTGCTTCAAAAGTACGCAGTTCGGATAATCAGTGGTTTAACACATCGAGAAACATGTCGTGACGCTTTTAAGACATTAAAAATTTTGACTTTTTATTCAACCTATATTTTGGAACTGTGCATTTATGTTTACAGAAATAGAAGCTTATTTGTAACTAATGGTATGCAACACGATCACAACACTAGAAATGGAGCTTTATTGGCTCCGGACAGGCATCGGACAGCAACATACCAAAAACATTTTTATTTTAATTGTTGTAAATGTTATAATTCCCTTAATGATGACATAAAAAAACTCCAAGAATATCAATATTTTTAAAAGTAAATTAAAAAAGTTTCTACTAGATAGAACTTGTTACTGCTTTGAGGATTTTTTTTCAAGGTAAAATCTACTTAAATTCTGTTTTTTTTTTTTACTTTTATGTAAGTTATTTTTAGTACAAAACGTTTTGACTGTTTTTTTTAATATTTTTGTTTTGTTAATTTGTATTATTTATTTTAAGGACTTTTTGACTTTTTCGTCAATTATTGTGCTGTTTGTACTTTTAAATTGAGGAAATAAAAATTATCTTTATCTTTATCTTTATCTTATTTAATCTTTTCAAAAATCCCACATACCGATTTAACAAAAAATAGGAAAAAATCCGAGCTCACTTATAAAGTAAGACTTTTAAGAAATTTAAAATAAAAGTATGTTAGAAAGATGAAATCAAAAAACAAAAAAAAAATAGGTTACTTTTCAGTAGTGTAATTTTTTTTAATTGTGCATCAAATAATTTTTAGTAAAATTAAAAATGTGTATTTCCATCGTATTAAGACATGAGCTGCATATATTTTAAGAAAATAAAAATATTCTGAATACCATCTTACATTTCTTAAAACTCAATTTTGTAGATCTAGAAATTAAACAATAAAGATATATCACTAAAAAACTCATTTTTAATACAGCTAACAAGATTATTACCAGAAATTTTGACTTAAAAGTTAAGACTTTTGTGTACCATGTAGATCTGGAAACGATAAAGTTACAAATACTTTGAAAGTTACAAACAAAATAGGTATTTTAAAATGTAAGTTATAAGCAATTATTAAGAACGACTAACAAACTACCTTTCTTTAATAAGCAAAAAAAAAAAAAAAAATTAAACGCAGTAATATTACTTTTAACCTAGATCTATATTTAGCTTGATTTTTAGAAGTGTCCAACAAAAAAAACTTCATTAGAGCTTTTTATATTATAAAATTGTACTATAGCAAATCTCTTTTTTGGATAGCTTTTTATACATCTTGTACCACTGCAGAATGGGGTGAAACCCAAGACTTGACTCCAGGTTTCAGGGCTGACGCCTTACTTGTGACGGCCAATTTATTCTACGTGTCTTATCGAAGCTTTCTTTTGGCGTCTTGTTGTTCACTTTTAGTTTTGGCAACAAAATCTGGATGTTTATGTTTCCAAATTTAGAACTTGCTCTATATTTTTAAAGAAGACCATGAAAAATATAGTGCCAAAAGAAGGAATCGATAAGAAAAAGCAATTTGTTTTATATAATATTTTCTTTTTCTTTTTCGATAGCACTTATAACTGTAACAAAGTTTTGGTTAAAGTTTTTTATGAGATTTTTTCTACATACTTTGTTATTGTAAAACAAATTGTCTTGCGAACGTGGTGCATTTTAGTTAGTTGTTATTTCCACTCTAAATGTATCTTAATAAAGCGTCATTAAAACATAAGTTTAAAATATTTATATAGAAAAAAAAATCATTTTTATTCCATAAAATGTATGTAATTTGTTAATAAATTAATCTCATTGCATAAATGGTGTTCTAATATAAATACTCCCTTTCTTGGGGTCTGGAGATAAAAGCAAAATAACAACATATTATGAAAACAAGTGTTTTTAAATACTTTTAAACCATATCTTAAGTTATACTTTTAATTAAAAAATCGTAAAGATGTTTAGTGTTCTTATAATCCAAACTATTTAAAAACAAATACATGTGCAATCGCCCAAAAATGCAACAAGTGACCAAACAAAAAAATACATAACCAGAACTAATCAAACCGAATTAGAACCAACCAGAACTAACCAGTACGAATAAAAGTTATAAAAATAAAATTTATTCGGTCTTAGATTCACTATCTTGGGCATAATTTACGATAATTATTAATTTATTTATGAACATATACAAACTGTTATAAATTTAAAAACATAAAAATAATAACAAATAAGTAAGTTTGGCATAAGGAATAAATGTTGGAATTTAATATAATAAAAGAAACAAATTTTTTTTTTGGTATGATGGCCTTACAAACTGGTGTATTGGCCACAAAAAAAATTATTATAAGGATTAAAAATATATTTTTATTTTAAACAAAAGCAAAGGGCGCCCAAATAATCCGATTTTCATATTTAAAAAAGCGTTTGAAAGGGTGAGAACTCTGGTATATGGAAAAAGAAATTTTAATATTTGTTTCTCATATTCTGTACTCTACCCAATTTACAAAATTTTTCAATTTTTTTAAACAAAATGATATCTTCTGACAGCATGAAGTTTTTTTGTGATGTTTAAAATAAATCGTTTTTTTATGGCTATCTTGCAACAAAGGAATCTGTCGCTCTTCTATAGGTATTTTCACTGCTTCTGCTCATAGTTCGCCGGAATAATTCCTCCTCTGGCAGCTCCCAACTGAGCAACATGTAGTATAACTTATATGCATCCTTTAACGGTTCAACTAGAGAGACCCCGAACTTCCCGCTTTCTTCGTTCTTCATCCCTGCAGCGTCCAGACTATTGAACCTGCTACCCGCAGAAGTTTTTCCTTCTCCTCCCAGTCTCCGTGTGAACAAACTCCCTCTCACCACACTTAAGCCATCCACGGTATGTTGGTACTTAGGCCTCAGTCTTCGTGGACTGTTCAAAAAAAAAAAAAATAAGCATAAGACGTTTAGCGATTTCTAACCAATCCCATCTTAAATAATTTTTCTTTACCACCATATTTACAAAGATATAAGCGATTTAAGTAGAAAAAAGTGCGTTTTTTGATTTTGCTTATTTAACAAATATTTTGGGCCTTTCTAAGGGAAGGGATGCCCTAATTCTTGTCACATAAAGTTTACTAAGGTTTGACAGTAAGAACATGCCCGCCATCTTGCATATCCAACCAAAAAAAGATAATGCTTTATCCATGTTTAATTTCAACCACAAGTTAGTGATAGATTTAGGATTTTTATTTTTTTTATCTGAAGGGTGAGATGTGGCACCCACACCAAATATATACCAGATAGCTTTAAAGGTAACACTTTGATAAAAAAATCATTTTGGAATTTTCAAAAAAAGGTGATTTTTTGGATATCCCCCCCAGGGAAAAATTAAACTTTAAAAATCAAATCCTCTATTGTTTTTTTTTTAATAAATTTGACCAAATTTTATCGTCAAATCCCTGTTTTCGCAAAAATACTAAGTTTTTCTTGAAATTAGAGACATTTAAACTTAAAAAATTGTTAAGTGATCAAAGATCTTCTGAAAAAACGTACACATAAAGAATTTGCTTTAAAAATCCAAAATCACCTTTTTTTGCAAATTCCAAAATTATTTTTTTTATTAAAGTGTTACCTTTGAGGCCATCTGGTATATATTTGGTGTGGGTGCCATATCTCATCCTTCAGATAAAAAAAATTAAAAATCCTAGATCCATCACTGGCTGTTTTTTGTTGGGTATGCAAGATGGCGGGCATGTTTTTACTGTAAAACCTTAGTAAAATTCATGTGACAAGAGTTAAGGCATCCCTTCACAGCAAAATGTAAAAAAAAAAATCAAAAAAACATTTTTTCCCTGGGGGTGATATCAAAAAAAGTTAATTTTTTGTCGCAAATTCCAAAATAAAAAAATTCTTTACCAAAGTATTTCCCTTGAGGCCAATTGCATCTGCTATATATTTGGTGTAGGTCCCATGCCTCACGTTTTAGATAAAAAACTTTGAAAATCCCAGATCCTCCACAGCACAAGACAGTTAACAGCTTAGTGTAGAAACTATTAAAATTACAAAATTACACACACACGGAACCAAATACGTAAAAACAACGTAAAATATTACAAGTAAAAAAAAAACGATATATTTACAATACTGGCCCACTAATAACAATAGTTAAACCAGAGCTGTCAAACTTTCTTTCTTAAGTATTTTATTAAGATTTTCATTAGAAGATTGAATTGAAATTAATTTTTTATTATAATACTTCTTTTACTTAATTTGAAAGTAAATTTTGAATATTTTTTAATTTAGAATTAGATGCTTAAAGTAATAAAAGAACTTCAAGTTAATAAAGAGTACTTTAAGTAAAAATAAATCAATCAAGTAGGTACGATAATTTATTCTCGTTAGATAATCGCGCAAACAGGTTAAAACAAGAAGATTGCCCGATCTTTGCTGACTCTGATACATTATATCGGCCGAGTGATGATCGCGTTGTTAAATTTAGCAATAGACTTATCAATTGAAAAGAACAACGTTTAAAAAATGTCAGATTTTAAGGTTGCCTACTAAAATCATTTAACGACTGACGTTTTTTTAAAATTCTAAACCTTGAAACTTTTTAACTTGAACATTTTTTAACAAGGATATACTCCGCCGTATTTTAACAATGTTAAACCAATAATGGTAAAATTACAATTATTTTTAAATACCTTTAATGTTACAGGTACCTTAAAAAAAACATTATAATATTGTATAAATATTGCTTTAAAAATTTTTGGAAAATATTTTTTTATTTGTTTCTAACTCCATTTAAAGATACCTGTATTTAAAATTTTATTTCACATTCATTATCTCGCCACTTTTTTCATTGCTCTTTTACCAGCTTTATTATTAATATTTTTTTAATACGGAACCCACTTGTTTTAATTATTACTTATAACACTTTAAAATTGTTGACTTTAGGGTACATACATTAGTTTAACATACGTTGGTTGTTAGAGAAAGAAGAAAAATGATGATTTTTTAAAAGGGTTTATTACTAGTTTTGAAAGGTCATAAGGTTTTAAAATATAAAATAAAATATGCATTCGGATTAAATTTAAAAAATATATTGGACCTCCAAACCCGAAAAATTTTTCAAAAAAATAACTTTGCTAAAAATCTCATCATAATAACAGACTTTACAGGTAATGTAAATCGTTAAATTATCAAAGTATACATTTTCTTTTTTGCTAATATATTTTTTTATCATTTAACTTAAATGCTAGTCATGTAGAACCACTTTTACTTCCAGTACTTTTATTTACTTCAGCTACTTTGGTTTACTTCTGGTACATTGTTTTAGTTAAAGTTCTTTGTTTTACTTTAACAAAAATACTTGGGGAGTACTTCAAGTACTTTTTAAATTTAGTTCGAAAAGAAAGTACACTTTCACGAGTACTTTTACTTGTACTTGAAGTACTTGCTAAAAAAAATCATAAACTCGGTACTTGTTTTAAAGATATTTAGGAGTACTTTACACCTGATTAAAACTCATAGAATTTCACATTTAAATACCTCTTTATTAAAAAAAACGCCTCCCAAATAATGGAAAAAATTTTGAATATAAAATTTTTAACCTTTTAAAACTACACCACACAATCCTTCATTTCTTCCAAAAGTTAAGTTAAATTATTAAAAATTAATTCTTTTTATAAAACCTTTTTCACCTTAAATATAAACAAATAGCCGTTTTCCACCCCATTTAACCCTTTTAAAGTAATGAGCTTGGGTGTAATATATCTAAATTAATTTTTTGTTATCGTTAAAAGCAAAACATGTAACATGTAACTTATCCCCAGAGTGATCTTTGCACACATTAAATAAATAATTTTAAAATGGATTAATTCCCTATAGACCTTTCAATTTTTTAATGAAAAAATTTTAAACTAGGATTAGTACGATTAATATAAAAATTATCTACATTTTTTGGTTTACTTAGTCATTTCATAGTTTCACAGTTGAATTAACTAATTATTATTTTGGCGTATTTTTGCTAATTAAGTTAAAAAACTTTAAAATTAGAAAAAACCAAATTTTTTAATTTTTATTTTAATTTGAAGTTTATTAAGTCGAAGACAAAAAAACTTTTATCCTGTCAACAAAAGGCGTTTAAAATTCGTTATTTTGTAACAAAACAAAATTTAAAACTTTTACAGTTTATACTTAAACAAATCAAGTCCAAATTTGCTTAAAAGATGGCCGGTCATTTTTGGTTTATTAATGATCGCTTTGTGAACACTTCAGGTTTTAAGTCCCAAATACGACTACAGATAAACTATGCTTTCTTCTAGAAAAATCACCTGCTTAGCCTCAAATTACCTTTTAAAATACAGTCCTTTTCTAACAAAAATCGCTACAAAACACTGCAAAAATAATGTTTATCTTCTGGCGTATCATAAGGGTATTATTTTAAGTATCGCTTTTAGTGTCAAAAGGACAAATTTTTTAAGACTGAGTATTTTAATGGTTCCATTAGAGTCCTAGCACCATAAGGCCGGTACCGCACATTGGGGCCAATGTTGGTACCAACTACGCTAGTCCAATGTGTGGATCGAGATTTATGATGTTGGTGCCTGTTGGCGCCAACGTTGGCTCGAACGTTGGGAATTGGCCGTCTTGTGTCGGTTTTTTGACGAGACATCAAAGGGAATTTGTACCAATGTTTGTGTATTCGGCCACACATTGGCGCGTAATAAATCGTCTTGTAACTTGTTTAGTCTGCGAAGTGAGAGTGCGCGTCGTAAGAACTTTATTAAAGTAAATAATGTCGGGAGATATGGTTAAATAAAAACGTTTTACTGTTTTTGGAGCTTTATCAAGCGGAAACAGTTTTATGGAATCCAACAGTCAAAGACCACAAAAGTAGAAACGCTATTGCCGATGCATGGCAACGTATACAGGTCAGTTTAGGCCTCAAATATGCTGTAAAATAATATTATTGCAGTAAAATAATATTATGATAAGCAGCGCTTAGCACAGCAAACGCACCCACAGCCACTTCTAAGTCCGACATGTTGGCTCTGCTTGGAGCTAACTGAGCTTGGCTTCAATAACTTCCAATGTCTGGATGCTTTTAAAAATAATACCGCCAACATAGCCCAACGTTGGCGCCAACACTGGCCCCAATGTGCGTTTCCGGGGTAAGGCCGGCACCGCACATTGGGGCCAATGTTGGCGCCAACTACGCTCGTCCAATGTGTGGATCGAGATTTATGGTGTTGGCGCCTGTTTGCGCCAACGTTGGCTCGAACGTTGGGAGTTGGCCGTCTTGTGTCGGTTTTTTGACGAGACATCAAAGGGAATTTGTCCCAATGTTGGTGTATTCGGCCACACATTGGCGCGTAATAAATCGTCTTTTAACTTGTTTAGTCTGCGAAGTGAGAGTGCTCGTCGTAATAACTTTATTAAAGTAAATAATGTCACCCCAGGAGATATGGTCAAATGAAAACGTTTTACCGTTTTTGGAGCTTTATTAAGCGGAACCAGTTTTATGGAATCCAACAGTCAGACCACAAAAATAGAAACGCTGTTGCCGACGCATTGCAACGTATACAGGTCAGTTTAGGCCTCAAATATGCTGTAGCTAAATTAAAAAAAAGAGAGAGTCTTTAATGAGCACGTACAGGCTCTATACCAAGAAAATTAAAGACAGTATTTGTTCAGGAGCATCCTCAGACGAGGTCTTTAAACCAACTTGGTTTGCTTATGAATTTATGGACAGCTTCCTAGGGTCACTATATAATAAAATAAACACTACTACAATAAACACAGAGGTAAGTAAAAAACAATGTTATTTTATTTACTATTAATAATACATGCTAGATAGATCATTGTTTAGGTCTGTCTACGTAAGAGTATCTTGAAAATTCGTCCCTTATTTGTCTTGCGTTTTCTGTTGGTCGCCTTGGTGTTTGCTGCAGTGGCACTAGAACATTGTGTTGCTCCTGGGCAATGCGGTTTATCATTCCTTCAGGTATGTACAAATTCCTTAAGGTTCTACTTCTCTTTAAGAAGTTGTGTAGGATTACACAAGTAAGAGTTAATAATTGTTGCCTTTTCTGGTTGTAGCAACATAGGTTTTGCAAACACTCTAAATACAGATGTTATTATTCCAAATGAACATTCAATTACTACTCGTGCGCGTGATAGTTGCTGATTAAAGATCCTCTGTTGACTGTTATAAGGTAGTACACCAGGATAAGGTTTCATTAGCCTCTTTGATAAAGCGGAGGCAGCATCTGACACAAAAACATATGGCATAGGCATATTTCTACCAGGCAATGGAATCGATTCCGAAAAAACTTCACCAGTTTCATTAATTTTTTGACATAGTAATCTATCACTAAAAACCCCACCATCACTATACGTCCATGAGTACCAATATCGGCAAATAAGAAATTATAGTAACTGTCAGTTAATGCTAGCAAAATTATGCTAAAGTCGTGTTTATAGTTGAAAATTCTGAATCGCTGTTGATAGGAGCTTGTAACTTCACATGTTTTTCATCAAGAGCGCCCAAACAATGTGGATATTGCCAAGTCGTTTCAAACCCTTCCGCTACGGCAAGCCATGCATCTCTAGTTGTAGGCATCTGAAATAATAATAAAAGCAACATTAATACAAAAAATAATAATAACTATCTATGTATGTAATTGAGTTTTCCGCCCCAGCGGAAACTAACATCGATATAAGGAACGGGAGAAACGAGCCAAATCAGGATCTACTTGGCGAACTTCGGAGGCTCTATCCGGAGTATAACGTGCGATTGGTTGTCCTGATTGTCGGCGTTTTGGGGGGCATAAAGGAAAATGTTTTGGGGGAGCTGAAGTGATTCCCGCATGTCAACATTCACCCGAACAACTGGTGATGAAAATGCAGAAATCTGTTGTCCTTGGGTCCCTTTCTGTTTACTGAGGCAAATGAATTTGGCCGAAGATCACTGACCGAGCGGACGCGAGGAGTGGTCTTCGATACGGATGGCCTTCCACATGACGCCCTATAGAGTCGGAGCCATGTGGAAGCCACGTCATGTCGGATCTTTCTAAATAATAACTATTAAATATAAAATTTTCAAAAAAGCATTTTGTTGTTGACTGGAGCAGCCTCTGACCAAAATGAATCCATGAATGTACTTGAAAAAGAAAATAACATAAATGAACGTAATTACCCTTCTACCCAAAAGACAATCACCACTCCCTCCAGAAGGCGACCTGCATCAGAGTTAGTACATGCGAAAAAGCAAATAGATGAAGCAGTTCATGTCTTAAAAAATATTTCGAAGAAATCAAATAGGAAACCTGACGAAGTTGATTTATTTTGTTAACTTCTTGTAAAAAAAAATAAAATTTCATGAACAAGAAAGGGAAGATATTATGCATGAGATTAATGAAATACTGTAAACATAAGAAAGAGATCTGAAAATCAGTCTAGATGTTCAACGCATTCTCACAGTTATCTTCCATCTACATCGTCAATCATCGTTTAACAACCTTTTCCTTCACCGCCTTCTGAAGCGCAGATCCCCACATATTCTTCAGAAGACTGTAATGAAACAGGTTTTTGTGCACCACAATCACAACCAGTCACCACCTTGATTAATATTAGTAAGCAGTTAAGCAGAAAAATTTTGAAAAGGACTATTTCTTTTATTTTTCACTATTTTTATATAATACCTATCTAATTTGTATGAACGTTTAAATAAATAAATTTAAGAATTAAATAATTTTAATTTTTTACTGACTCTCTATTTAGACGTAAATACAGATAAATCAGAAAAAAATTGTGAACAACAGTCTAATTTTAGATCACAGTATTTTACTAGGCCGAGATTTTTGGATAGGAATTTGGAATTTATTTTTCATAAGCGTATTTGGTGAAATTTGTATTATACGGCACCATAAATGCATATTAACAGTAGCTAGGTCGGAAAATCAGATCATTTCTACCAAATCCATTTTTTACAAGATCTACGGTTAAATCATGAACAAAACTATCCTGTTGAAAATACATTTATTGCCGATAATTTTTAAATGTATTGCTTAAATATATATCTAGCGTTTTCTAATGCTTTATTATACCACAAGTATTATTATCAAAATATGGGTGCAATAAAAATATATCGCGCACCAGATGTTTAGTTTTGCAAAATATTGTCTTGCGTCATTATCCTGAATATGGGGTTCTCTCAAGAAAAGTATCTGACGTGCTGGTAGACTACTGTTTCATAAAAGAAAAATATATATTTAGACAATAGTTTATTAAAGTGTAAGTGGGTACTAAGGTCTTTAAAACAGGCGAGATTTTTCCGAGCTCGACGGCGTAGCCGGAGTTCTCGAAATAGAGAAAGTGTTTTAAGGACCAGTTATCCACGAATACTTTACGCAATTTTTTACAGGTAATATTTATTATATTAGTAATATTTTATGTGACGGTATAAATTACTCATGTAAGTACAATATTTTGTTTTCTTTAAAATGCCCGACATTTGCCAAAATTCGAGGTTAAAGGTTGGCAATGTTATTAGAATTTACATTTCTCGTATTTTTGATTAATGTACCATGGTAACCTTTAAAACACGCGCGTTTGAAAGTTGGATTTATACACGCTTAGGCGTCCTTTAATTAAGCAAAATAGGGTACCAATAAAAAAATATATTATATTTTTTTAAATTTAAAATTCTGGTTTCTGTCCCCAATATTTTTGTTTTATCTTTATTTTCCAATATCATGAAAAGTAAAGTTAGTATAAAAATATTTGATTTTCTTTTAAAGCCTACTAAATAAGATTTTCTTTTATAACTTTTGACCACAAAGCAAAATAAAATTCTAGTAGCATCGAATTTCAGATTTCTTCTTTATTTGGCGTCCAAATTTAAACCAGTTCTTCTAAACCTTTTATAACTTTAACATAGTCGTCAAAGATTTGACAAGTATGTACTAAGTGTAATTAATCTCCTAAATATTATTATGTTCTCTGGTAAACGTATGTTATGGTAAAAATAAATTACAAAAAGTAATGTAATAATTTGTGTCATTTTTATTACAAATATAGAAACATATTTTAAATTTTATTTAAAAAAATATACGCAAGATTTATTTCTTTTTGCGCCAAATTTTTACATTTTTATGTTTCTTTTATAACTATAATCATTTTTTATACTCCGCTATTTTTATTTTGTTAGTATTTTTATTACCTAAAAGGCCGTTTATTCCGCTTGCTACTGGCTAAATATTCACATTCAAGTATTCACTGTTACGCAAAATACAATTTTTGGGTTTTTGCTTGTACTACAAAATTAAATGTTCCCATTGTAAATCGAATTATCCAAACAAGCAAAAACCCTGAAAGAAGTTACTCCTTTCGTATCTTTAACTTTTTGCTTTATTTGTCCTTTTACATCCTTATCTGCGGACCTACTTTATACGTTGAAATATAATTATATCAGTTAAGTAATGTTTAAAAGACTAAGAAAGGCTTTAGCAATTCTAAAATAAAAGATTTTCTGGTACCTAAAAAAAAAGTAATATTGCTTTTAAAACCGTTTCCATTTTCAACTTACTTGTATAGTAAACCCTACTGCTTAGTATAATTAGTAACAATAAGATAAAACTTTAATATTATAATTTGGCGTTATTCAAAACCTTACCTACAATACATAATAACTATAAAAGCAAATAGAACCCGTAAAAATCAACTTTTAAACATTTAAACCTTTAAAGAGTGTATTAAACCCGGGTTTTGGTGCGAAACAAGTCAATATAAATACGAGGGATTGTGCAAATGCGAGCGTAACAACATGGGGCGCGACGCGGCATGGTTGCGTTAAGTAAAATACAATTTCGAGAGTGCGATAAGGATATAAGTAGCAGTAATCTTCTGCAATAATACCAACTATCATTTATCATTTGAAGCCATATATACGCTTCCTCTTAATCATAAGCAGAAGCCAAATGGGCGCAGGATTGTGACTGGATTGCTATATATCATACAGTGTCCTAATGTATGTTAATTTAAGTATGACTGCTGTTTGGTTTCAATTTAAATTTAGTTACTATATTGAATAGGAATTACTAAGTTGATTTTAAGCCGATATAAGGCTAATATGTGTTTCCAAGTAAGTGTTATTTTAATTTTAGTTAAACTTTATAAATCAAGGAAAAAATTTGATCTAGGACAAGACATCTTACTGGATTAGGTAAATCTTTTTTTATACAATTTCTAGAGTACGATAAGGATATAAGTAGCAGTAATACCAATTCCCATTTATCATTTAAAGCCATATACATATTAGGAATGTGGCGGACGCGGATTTTTTGAATGCGCACATCCGCGATGCGGATGCGGATCTCCAAATTGATGCGAAAGTTCCGCAATATTCTGAAAATTCCTGATACATATACGCTTCCTGTTAATAATAAGCAGCGGCCAAATGGACGCAGGATTGTGACTGGATTGCTATATATCTTATCGTGTCCTATATGTATGTTAATTTAAGTATGACTGCTGTTTGGTTTCAATTTAAATTTAGTTACTGTATTGAATAGGACTTACTAAGTTTATTTTAAGCCGATATAAAGTTAATATGTGTTTTTATATTATTTTAATTTTAGTTGACATTTAAACTCTGTAAATCGAAAAAAATGATCTACGACAAGACACCTTACTGGATTAGGTATATCTTTTTTATACAATTTCTAGAGTACGACAAGGATATAAGTCGCAGTAATCTTCTGCAATAATACCAACTCTCATTTATTATTTAAAGCCAGTGTCCAGAATAAGATGATTTATATGGGAATATTGAAAACCGTTAGAGATACAAGGTCGGTTAAATGGAAGAAAAGTTGCGTTATTGAATGCCTAATAATAATCCGGGGTTGTAATATTTTAAATCAATACCGTTAACTAGATAGAGGGTGAGGTTTATAAAAGTACAGATAGAGGCAAAAAGCGGCCTGTCTAGTCCTCGTTGGATAACCCTGTACATACTCGTATGTATGTATATTCTATAATTAGTTACTTTATGTCTAAATACATGTTTGCCATGTAATTAAACTTTGAATTAGTTAGTGCACTGTGTTATTGTTCAATAATTATTAATAACTTCCAAATACAAAGTCTTTTTTATGGTAAATTATATTTAATTGTTAGTATTTTTTTATATTGCATTTATTTTTTTGGGTACTAAAAACTAAGAAACTTAACAGGCGAAAGATATATGGAAGAAAATAATATTTTTATTATATAGTTATTTTGATCAAGTGGCTAAATGATGAGGTTTTCAGGACGAGTTTGTTGTTTCTGAGGCGTCAGCTGAGTTCGAATAGCAAATGAGTGCTAAGAACCTATTTTGGATGCGTGCTACAAACAATTTTTGCTTTTTACGTTTATGAAAAATGTCTGTAAACATTATAAAAAGTGCATATTAGCATCAATAAATACTTTGACCATGATTTTGACTCAATAACAACAGGATTATTTTTCAGCAAATAACAGTTTATGTAATATATTTTGTCAGGTTTGTATCCGGGGTTGTAATATTTTAAATCGATACCGTTACTAAATACAGGGTGAAATACAAAAATGTGCATTTTTTAAAAACCCCCATATTGCACTCATTATATAAGCTAGAATAATCAAATTTTCAGAATTTGGGTAAGAGCATACCGTGTTTTTCAAAATGGTGTCAAAAAACTTCTACGGCTACTATGTTGTGCCCGGCCGGAGTCAACTTTTGTTTTTCTTATGGACGCCATATTGAATTTTTACATTTTTAAAATACCCATTAAAAATGCTTTTTAACCATGTATAATAGACTTATGATCGTCGAAGAGAAATAATCAAAAATAACAAAATCAATACTTCATCTATTCATTGTAGCAGCTTTGATATTTCTTTAATTTTTTCAAAGTAGCTTTTGATATTTTTTTGAAGTAAAATTTCTGTCGAAAAGATTTATTTAGTAATAAGTGAGTTTAGAAAAATTCAATTAAAAATAAAGGCTAAATAGTCATAAGTATATGTTGGAGTGTTTTATTGCGCGCAGAAATGAGTAATAGATACCAGGAGACGACAACCTGATATAAATTTAAAGGCGTTTAAAGGAAAACGTTGTAGCTTTTTGGAAGTTTCGCTAAGGAAAAGAACGAAATTTTCAAACGAAAATAATAAAAATTTGGTGTTGCAAGCGTGGTTTGACACTCGACGTCTTTGCGTCATATAGAAGAGGCGTCGCTCGGTCAACTGCGGACAGCATTTTAAAGCGCCACAAATATCACCCGTATAGTGAATTTATTCAAAAAAATACTGAGATACCAAATTTTTATATGAAAGTCCTCTGGTGTGATAAAAGTCGAAGTGTGGACTTTTTAATCGGAAAAATACGATTTTCTGGTCAGATGTAAATTCACACCTAATTCGAGAAGTCAGGCACCAAGTTTGGTGGGGATTTAATGTCTGGCTAGGTGTTTTTGGTACCCAGGTGATGGGTCCGTTTTTTTTTAATGTAAATCCAAATTCAAGGAGATATTTGAAACTTCTACAAACTAATGTTGCAGAACAAATAATAGAACTTTCACTGGAACATTCAAACCATGTTTTTCCAGCAAGACGGTGCACCGCCACATAATGAACAAATTATAATAAACTTTTTAAATAATGAATTCCCCAACCAGTAGATGGGTAACCAGAAACCAGTAAAATGGCTTGCGAGATCTTCTGATCTAACGTCCCTTGATTTTCTTGTATGGGTCACCTAAAAACTCAAGTCTACTCTAAGTTCTACGAAAACATGGAGCAATTAGAAGCTGATGTTATGGAAGCTGTTAATAGTCTTACTCCGCAAACAACAAATGTACATTTTTGAAAAATTCCCATATTGTACTTATTATATAAGCTAGAATTATCAAATTTTTACAATTTCGTTCATGTTTCGTTCAAATAAGCCAACGTTTTCTTGAACGCATAACTCGCATGGTCTCAGCACTGCCTCATAGGATCTTTTTATTAGTTGCGGAGTAAGACTATTAACAGCTTCCATAACATCAGCTCTAATTGCTCCATGTTTTCGTAGAACTTAGAGTAGACTTGAGTTTTTAGGTGACCCCATACAAAAAAATCAAGGGACGTTAGATCAGAAGATCTCGCAAGCCATTTTACTGGTTCCTGGTTACCCATCTACTGGTTGGGGAATTCATTATTTAAAAAGTTTATTATAATTTGTTCATTATGTGGCGGTGCACGTCTTGCTGGAAAAACATGTTTTGAATGTTCTAGTAAAAGTTCTATTATCTGTTCTGCAACATTAGTTTGTAGAAGGTTTAAATATCTCCTTGAATTTGGATTTACATTAAAAAAACGGACCCATCACCTGGGTACCAAAAACACCTAGCCAGACATTAAATCCCCACCAAACTTGGTGCCTGACTTCTCGAATTAGGTGTGAATTTACATCTGACCAGAAAATCGTATTTTTCCGATTAAAAAGTCCACAGTTAGTAAATCGACTTTTATCAGACCAGAGGACTTTCATATAAAAATTTGGTATCTCAGTATTTTTTTGAATAAATTCACTATACGGGTGATATTTGTGGCGCTTTAAAATGCTGTCCGCAGTTGACCGAGCGACGCCTCTTCTATATGACGCAAAGACGTACGAGGTGTCAGAACCACGCTTTGCAACACCAAATTTTTATTATTTTCGTTTGAAAATTTCGTTCTTTTAACCTTAGCGAAACTTCCATAAGCTACAACGTTTTCCTTTAAACGCCTTAACATAGTTATATCAGGTTGTCGTCTCCCTTGATATCTATTAACATTTCTGCGACAGAGAATAAAACACTCCAACATATCGTACTTATGACTATTTGAGCCATTTATTTTTAATTGCAATTTATTAACTAAACTCACTTATTACTGAGAGTAAATCTTTTCTGACAGTAATTTACTTCAAAAAGAAATATCAAAAGCTACTTTGACAAAATTAAAGAGAAATATCAAAGCCTGCTACAATGAATAGATGAAGTATTGATTTTGTTATTTTTGATTATTTCTCTTCGACGATCATAAGTCTATTATACATGGTTAAAAAGCATTTTTAATGGGTATTTTAAAAATGTAAAAATTCAATATGGCGTCCATAAGAAAAACAAAAGTTGACTCCGGCCGGGCACAACATAGTAGCCGTAGAAGTTTTTTGACACCATTTTGAAAAACACGGTATGCTCTTACCCAAATTCTGAAAATTTGATTATTCTAGCTTATATAATGAGTGCAATATGGGGGTTTTTAAAAAATGCACATTTTTGTATTTCACCCTGTATTTAGTAACGGTATCGATTTAAAATATTACAACCCCGGATACAAACCTGACAAAATATATTACATAAACTGTTATTTGCTGAAAAATAATCCTGTTGTTATTGAGTCAAAATCATGGTCAAAGTATTTATTGATGTTAATATGCACATTTATAATGTTTACAGACATTTTTCATAAACGTAAACAGCAAAAATGGTTTGTAGCACGCATCCAAAATAGGTTCTTAGCACTCATTTGCTATTCCGAACTCAGCGACGCCCATGGGAAACAACAAACTCGTCCTGAAAACCTCATCATTTTAGCCACTTGATACAAAAATAACTATATAATAATAATATTATTTTTCTTCCATATATCTTTCGCCTGTTAAGTTTCTTAGTTTTTAGTATCCAAAAAATAAATGCAATATAAAAAAATACTAACAATTAAATATAATTTACCATAACAAGGAGCTTTGTATTTGCGAAGTTATTAATAATTATTGAACAATAACACAGTGCACTAACTAATTCAAAGTTTAATTACATGGCAAACATGTATTTAGACATAAAGTAACTAATTATAGAATATACATACATACGAGTATGTACAGGGTTATCCAACGAGGACTAGACAGGCCGCTTTTTGACTCTATCTGTACTTTTATAAAAAAGAATGAAATATATGTAATTTTTCCCTCCGAATCCAAAACTGATTAATGTAAACAACTTTTAAACTTATTTTTTTAGTTGTCTGAATGACACTACCGTTAAAGAGTGAACAGGTATCCGTATCAATATTTCAGGTGTAATGACACAGTAGACGAAAACTTTTTCGATTTAAACGTGCAGAAAATGGGCCATTTTGAATTAAAAAAATATCATTTTAGATCAAAAGATATACGAGGAATCGGATAATCACATAAAAAATATGGCATTCCATTTAAAAAAATATCAAAATGACCCCCAGCAGTTTTATTTGATGTTCAATTATTTTACATTAATCATTTTCGTATTCGGAGGGAAAAATTATATATGATGGCTATTTCACTTCTTTCATAAAAGTACAGGTAGAGTCAAAAAAGCAGTCTGTCTAGTCCTCGTTGAATAACCCTGTATCAATAACTTTTTGTTACATTATGAAAGAAACAAAGAATAACTTAATCCTAAATTACTATTTTTAAATTGACAATTTTTTGTTCAACATAACTTTTAACAGAAAACCGCTTTATTGAAATCAAGTATTAAACACCAACTATAATATAAAATCCAAATATCTTTTTTTCATTTTGGCAAATCTGTCCACAATGGAATTTGTATTTTTTGGTTTGTCTTGTTCACATGTAAAAGCGCTGGACCAACTAATCGTTCTGACTTATAGATGCCCTTAACCACGTTTTCAATCTTTTTAGTGCAGAAAAACTTCTCTTCGAGGATGCAACGCTGGCATAGTACATACAAGATATAATGCTAAATGAACATAAGGGTATAACTGTTTATCACACGTTTTAAGAGTTGAAATTGCGGAATCTGGGATACTTGTTTCGTTTTTACATTTTTTAAAGCATAGTTCTAACTCAGTTTTAACCAGCATCAAAATTATGTCGATACTTTTATTTTTGAATTTGAGAATATATTTGCCGACGACGTGGTAGGTAGGGTTTTGGGGGGGTAATAACCCCCATTACCCCCCCTTATCGACGCCCTTGCTTCCATCTAACCGACCTTGTATCTCTAACGGTTTCCAATATCCCCATGTACATCACCTTTCTGGACACACTGTATACATATCAGGGATGTGCAGATCTTGTTTATTTTTTTACAAAAAACTATATGGGTAAAGAAGTAAAATAGCAAGAATAGCAATAATTAAATAATTTTATTACCTTTCTTAGTACTTAGTGTGGAAGTTAAAAATTGAAGCAATATATTTAATAAAAAGCGATATTGCCGCCTTTTCGGAGTCAAGTGTGCTACGCAGAGGTTCGTGAATTAAACCCGCGTTACTGAACAATTGTTCCCTTGGAACACTTAATAACCGAAATGTTCATAGATTTCATACGTTAAGCGAAACTAAATAGATAATGATTGATTTATCGTAAACCAATAATACACAATAACAAACTCGTCGGAGTTGGAACTTATCACCAAACGGAATCTTCGCTGCTATTGGTCAATGATTACGTGTGGACGACACGCGCCGCTCGCCGGCCCCACCTAATTTCTTTCTTGTAGAGCAACTTGTGCAACATCCGCATCCGCATGAAACTTCTCATAGATTTATTGCAGATGCGAAAGCGGATGCGGATGTTCAAATTGATGCGCAATTGCGGATGCAAATATTCTCAACATTCCTGATACATACACGCTTCCTCTTCATCATAACCAGCAGCCTAATGGGCGCAGGATTGTGACTGGATTGCTATATATCTTGCTGTGTCCTCTATGTATGTTAATTTAAGTATGACTGTTTGACATTAAGCAATTTTAAAAATGATAGTTTAAACTCTGTTAATTAAAGAAAAGAAATACTTTGGTGGACTTGATATACTATTTTTTACTTATGTATATTTTTTGCCCCCAAAAACGTAAAAATAGATGTCTAAATCATGTTCATAATTGTTTGAAGGCGAAAAATAAGTTCATTTCCGGTTTTTGGTTGGCATCTCAAATATTCCATTTCTGGTCAGGATTTCCAGTTGGTAACAGATATTTTTGGATTTACCTAAAAAGCACCTTTATCCCAAAAGTTGTAGGATTTGCTTTTAGAACTAAATTTTTTCGAATTCCAGTTGTGAAAATGTTGGTCTGACGACTAATCTAAACTTTAAATCGTAATAACGCTAAAACTATTTTTTTCCTAAAATATTTGGAGATGGTTATTTAATAGGCGAAAAAAGAGATCTGACATGTTCTTAGCTAAAAATAAATTTAAGCACGAGGCCCATTTAGTAGCCTGGTAAAGGGTATAGAATGTTGCCACTTTTTTTCTTTAAAAAAATGGTTATTATTTATTATGCATATTAATTAAATAATATACATATATCTTTACATCTTTTGGGTCATTTTAAAATTAAGTCATACGTCACATATTAACACGAAACTGAAGGGAGAATTATGTCTCGTGTCCTGCGGCTACCACCTACAAGAATTGCGGCAGGAGTTCTTGTATATTGCTAAAATAGGATTTTAGGGGAGAAATAATATGCCGTAAGGGCGCAAAATATGTGATAAATAGGGTCGTTAGTAACGTCTGCTTCGTAAAGGATCTTTATTAACATAACATGCTTTAATTTTAGTCCAAAAATTTTATTTATTTGGGAAATTTTTATTGAATAATACAATATATAGTTTTTTTACTTGTTTAATATCAAAATACTTTTATTAATTGTTAGTTTAATATTGCTTGGCATTCTTAGTAATATACATTGTTGAATATAAATATTTTTATAATGTTGCCGATATTTTGAAACAAAATAGTTTAAAATTACGTTTCGTCTTCTCTTTTTTCAATTTTCTAACAATGTTTTTTTTTGCTATTAAAAACAATATTTAAAAAATTGTTTTTTAAATTCTAATAATATGGATAAGAGGAAAAATTAAAAAGAAAACATTTTTCTAAAATTATGTGAACTTTTCGGGCTTATTTGCAGTGGTGTGTTGGTATTTCTACCAGACTTTTCGTATACTACAGCGGCATACATCAAAGGTGAATCGAGGTCGAAGTATTCTTCCTGACGGCTTACGGTTGACTGTGACAGCGACTGTTGAAGCTTCTGATTTTGTTAAGGTTTTTGTGGGCGGGGTTTTCTGTTCCGTTTTTGCTAATGAGAAATCTATTAGATTTTCTGCCTTCATTTCATTTTTAGTGTGTTTGTATTTGTTGGTGCTGATATCCAAGTTTCACCAAGATTAAGGCCCTTTTTTTCTATTAAAGTTGTTCTTATGTTTTTAAATCTCTATTGCCTCTCGGCATATTCTAGAATAATAATTGGCTGTTTTATCTAGGACTGGCGTGTCGTCAAAAAAGATCCTATGATTTCCCTCTGTAAGTGCGTGTTTAGCCACAGGAAGAATACTTCGTCTTCGGACCCACCTTTGATATTGTCGACGAAGTATTGTAGACGAAACGTCAGGTAGAAATAGCAACAGACCACGGCAAATAAGCCCGGAATGCCCATATAATGTAAATAAAATCGGCCGTAAAAGCTTACACAGTTTGAAAAAGTTATTATCGTAAATAAACATATTTTTGTATTTGTAAAGAATTCATTTGGCTGATGTTTCGCCGGACGAGGACCAAACAAGTAGTGTATTTATGTAAATAGACCGGTGTATTGCATTTAAAGCATGATTCAATTTCTTAGTTTTATTATCTCATTTTTATTTAGATTTTTATATGTATATTCTCAAATTATGCTGTTTTTTTCTTCTAATAAATTTTAAAAAATTGTCCCGTAGTTTGTATTTTTTGACTTGGGACAGTCTACAAGCTCAAGTACTAACGTATCTTGGGTATCTTACGTAAAGTAAGGGGTAGTTTATTGACTCAACCTAAAGATTTGGAGATCTAAAGAAGAAGAAAATCTTACAGGCAGAAGCCACAGTAAAACTCTAGGGATGAGGAAGCGAACAAAGTAAAAAGTTCGGATCTAGTCCAATTAGACTATTAATGTGCATAAACCGCTGTATATTTGTTATCGAAAACCGCTGGGAAAGAATAACACGCAAATTTCAGCAGAGCCGTAAAAATACTATTAAAAAGCGACAAGTTCCTACAGGCTTTCGCCGGCGAGAGAAGGAGGTATTCTTGTAAGAATGGGTTCATTAATATGCCAAAACGGCCCTTTTTATATTGAATCAAGAATGCTGGGAATTTTGAAATACCTCATTTCCCAATCAGGGTACCAATATTCTAGACTGGATTTGGTTTGGGATACGTAGAGTAAATACATATTAGAGATGCGAAATATTTTCTGGTTAGCAAAAGGACTTTGAGCTTTATCGAATCTTCTTTAGCCATAAATATAATATGCTGGTGCCGATTAAAATCGATTGCATTAATTACTTAATCTATAAACGTTAAGTTATGACTTTTCTACCTAACTATTTTTACAGTATTTGAGGTAAGTTATAAAACACATAACACCACTAGTTCTGGTTAGTTCTCGTATCTAGCTATATATAACACAACTAGTTTTCTTGTTAATGAAAAACAGCTACAAAAATGTAAAAATATATTTATTTCAAATACAGATTTCCACTAATAACTGTTATAAATAATAATTACACATTTAATCCCTGCTGCTGATGATGATGATAATATTAGTGAAGGTCTAACTGAAATGGATTGGGCTGTTGACCTGTTTGGCTGGCATTCGAGCTGGCATACTACTCATTGCATTGACTTTTCCTCTTTTTGCCATTACACCCTCTAAAAACGGTTGTATATTTTTTATATTCTGATCCGTGACTTTTTCAGGATTCCCCACCTTAAATAGAAATCGTTTATCGTAATTTTAAAGTAGATTTTTCTATGCGAAAAGTACTCGTATTTACTTGACAGCACAAACTCAGAAAAAAACAAAAGCTTATTTAATAAACAAGGTTTGTAACAATTCTCCACAGTTAGAATTTGATAAATGTGACAAATACGATAGTTAACGGTGTTAAAGGAAGAAAACTAATAGACAAAAATTATAACAGTATATTTCTATTATTCGGTTGTAGATAAAATGTTGTACATCACACTTGAGTTTTAACATGACTACAACACTCATGTAATTAGAACGACAAGGGCCACGACATCATCATTCTAATATTTTACCCTTGTTGTGGTTAATGTGTTTATAAACACACCTGTAGTGTAGATAGCTATAATAGTTCGACTGTTACGTCACTGCGTAAATGATCTAAGGTAATTTAACAGCTTATACTCAAGCAATTATTGTTGTCTGATAACATGCACATTTATTGAAATAGTTTAAAAATAACAGTCTGTTGAGGAGGAAAATTACCTAATTCAAAAGGCTTATTCTAGAAAAAATACAAAAAGAAGCTTAACCTTGTAAAATAATAATTTATTGGAGAAAAAAAGCAACTACTAAACATAAAAAAAAATAAGTTAGTTCTGGTTGAAAAAATTAGATAGTGGGAAAAAATATAAATATTTGATTACTGACGATAAATATAGCCAAGTCTTTGCAAACATCACTATAGCCTTAATTTAAGAAGTCTATTTCCATTATTTAATAAATACTTGTGGTACTAAATAAAAATAAAACCAACAATGTAACCAAGAGCAAAAAGTAAGAAATTTTACTTATTAGTCATTAGCTAGGACATCACAAAATTAAAAGAAATTATTCTATTCGAAAATTAAATTTTATCTTTCACCTATTACATACCATAAAATAAATACTTTTCAATAAAAAAATAAAGTTTTAAAGCAGCAACAAGATTGTGTAATAGTTACGCAAATACGGCACTTGGCAGGTACCTATGTTAAAATACATACACTAAGAATAAACCAGTTTAAATAAATAAAACAGGTTCTACATAGTTTATGGTGTGTATTCTTGTTGAAAATTATCCCCAATAATAATATATTGGCTTAAAGTATCAAAACGAAAAATAGGCTATATGAAAAGCTCTAACATCCTGCTGGCTATAATAATACAAAGCTTATTAGGAATAATTTTAAATATTTTATTTAAAACAACCAGCTGCAACTACCCAACAAAATGGACTTTTTTGCAAAATAGAAGTATCTAATTGGAACAAGTTTATGTATCCACTTAAATAGATTCAAACTTTTCATACATTAGAACTCCAAATCTTTTTCAGTCGTAGTTTGGAAGGTATTTTGAGCTACTTATGTGTGTTAAAATGCTGAGAAACAAAAGCAATGTATAGAAAACGATTGAAATATTTTTTATCGGTTAAAGGAACAGAAATTTAATTTTTTTATATATACTGGCCATGAAACTCCCATAACATATGGGTTAGCGAACACAAAAAAGTTTAATTATTATAAATACTGTAACAAAACCATTAAGAAGGTAATGGATCTGCAAACCCTAGAGCAAAAAGAGGAGAGACTTTTTTTATACGACTGGGATAAGCACTTAGTTTTAGTAATAAAACTCTAACAGAGACTACCAGAAAATATTAACTCAAAAGCTTACCTTAACGTTTTTCTTAGCCTGTAAAGTGGTCAGGGCAAATAAAATAATATAACATGCACAAGATCAAGTTCGTATCAGATGCCGAATTCCGACTGTGCATGGAAAACGACAAAAGGGGTAAAATCATCCTGTATGACTGCCCTGCAGTAGTAAGAGTCAAATTCTTAACACTTGGCAGTACCAATCTAGTACTAAAGACGTTAAAAAATCACACAGGCTTGTTTGTTTTATAAGTGTAGTTCACCAAGAAGCTTGATCTTCTTGGGAATCTAAATACTTCATATATCTAGATTTACAAGAAACCAGCAAGACAGAACCTATTTGAAGCTTAATAGTATTTTAATCTTAACCTGATTAACTACAGCTTTGGGTTTTAAAGCTTTTAATTTTTTACCGGTCACTTCAGAATTTGAATGTATAAAAAGTTTTAATTCTCCTTACTGAAGAATAACTATTGACCACAACCACTATTATAGCAGATGTTTGTGCTCATTATATTCTTTTGTAAAACGAAAATTTACTATACATCATTTATCACTTTCATTCTCCCCCTTATCCTTCATTGTTTTCCTCTCAGGAAAATCTTAATCCAGTAATTCACAAAATCTCCCGCTGCAATTCTTAAAGGTAGTCGCCGCGTAGCACAATATAAAATTCTCCCTGAGTATCGTAATAATGCTTTTACATTCGTATTTATGGCGGTGCCATGCGGCATAATTGCATTTTATTTAATTTATAAATCGCCGTCTTTTGGAGAAGTGTAATTGAAAAGCATCCATTCATCAAAACGTTATTACGTTAGTGGTGTATTCGTGTAAATAGAACTGTGGTTTGCATTTAAAGCATGATTTAATTTTCTGATTTTAATGTCTATTTTTATTTAAAATTTATTAGACAAAAAATTATTTTTCATAATTTTTATAATTTACATTAATTGAAAAAAATATATACATTCCCGATGATAGTAATATTTATAACAAATAAGCATTCAATCCTGTCATATGGAGTTTGTAAACTCTTTTAAAAAACAAAAAATGTTTTAACCAGGAGTTTTTTTTTTAATTTTTGTGGTGTTATACCATTTTCAATACAAAAGTTGCAAAATAACTTTTAAATCCAGCTAAGTTTCGTCGTGGGTTATAGGTGAACAATTTTATTTCATGAAAATAAAAATGCCTGACCTTGGAAAAGTTGTGAGGTATAAAATAAATATTTTTTGGCTTTTTGTTTTGTTTTTAAGGGCATCTCTTCCACCACCACCAATTTTTTTTAAATTTTGGATTTGTTTTTTTTTAAAAGATGTCAGACATTAAAAAAGTTTCACTTTGGCAATGGCCGATTTTTTGTTAATAAACTTTTTTTCAGGCATCCCCTCCAGCGCCACCGTTTTTGTTTTAAAAAGTAATCTTTTTTACAGTAAACGTTAATTTTAGGTCAGAAGAATAGGTGCTTTTTATTTATGATATTTTTTTCTTAAATTTTAATATCTAAATTTAAATTTACTTTTAAGTGTTTCTATAGGTTTTCTTAAAATAATTTCTTTGTCACCATCATTTTCTTTTTTTTTTTTTTGGTCTTATTATAGTTACTCTTACTCCTTTAATTATTAAATTAAAATGATAAACAGAATGTAAGAACACAATTATTTTTCTAAAATATACAGAAACCTAATACTAAAGTATTAGTATCAGAAGACATAGAAAACTCAAGATTTGACACGTTTTGATAATCAAGACCTATTTTCTTACAGGCAAGTACCTGTTACCTGTTACTTGATTTTGCAAGCGAAGAATAATTTTTCACAAATTTTAAAAAGTAACAATTTCTGACCTTCGAATATATTTATTAATTAGTAATTTTAAAGTTGCTTTACTTTCAACAGGTTATTTGATTTTAATGGTCTTTTATTTTAAATTGTAGATTGATTCCTTCATAACGATGGTATGTCAGAACTTTGTTTTTAAAATTAACCCTTTGCAAACTGTAGTCAAATCAAAACATCTGTGACCAAGTTGCTCATATTGTGGCCTTAATTAAGGATGGCCATAGTTAACGTCATATGTCCCATATCCTTTGGTTACCTCAAAGAACAGCCGAGAATGTTTGGATTCGGTATATAGATAAAGACAATTTCAAGGCAAAACAAAAGATTTTGTGTACCGTACAATTTAGGAAGGCAAAAGTTTTTAGGGAAGTTGAGATCAAATCTTTGTTTAAAACAGCACCTAAAATACACATAGAATATTAACTATATTCTTTTGGACACTGTTGTTTCCTATTCTTATTTTTTTGGAGACATCTTTGTTCTGCAGCAACATTATGCGCAACCACACGTGGCATGAACAATTACCGAATATTTGGACAAAATGGGTTGAATAAATAGTTTAGTTAGCTTGCACCTCTGATTTCAATCCAAATACACATCTCTGGGGCCAACTTCTAAGACGCAATAGTCGTCGACCGGCATAGCCTTAGAGGCTCCAAGATCTGCGAATTGCAAAATGTGATGCCAGTCCACTAAAGTTGTTACAAGCCTTATTGATGATGATGCCACGCCGATTTAAAAAAAAAACATTTTAAAGCGAAGAGAATCACCAGATATCAGCTTTTTACAATTTGAATATTCCGTTTTAAAAGGTTTATGTTTTTTTAGTTTTTAGGTGTGTGTTAAGCTTTTATGCCTATTTGTTTTGTTTTACAATTTTGTCAAAGGCTTTTTTTAAACGATAAAGGTAAAGTTAAAGCCGCGATTAAAAAAAACAAAATGTTTAAAAGAGATAAAGCTAAAGTAGAATTCTAGTTGACAACAGCTGCTGTAGCTGCTGCATCCCACAGGGTATTAGAAATTTGGGGAAAGGAGATCCATCTTATTGTTGCACCTCCTTTGGGATCTTATTAAATTTTAAATAAAAACTTCTGATATTGTATCGGAACTAAGAAATGAAACTACAATTTAAAAATAAATCATCAAAATCAAAAAAGCGGATCTCGCCAACTTTAAAATTGGGACCAATTGGTAATGCCCAGTTTTTTATGGAGCTAGATTTGTTTAAGCCATCGCTGTAATAATTTTAATTTTACATAAAACAAGAGGTTAATACAGGGTTCCCCATAAAAGACTACCCATTTTTAATTGCTTAGTAAAATTGTTAAAACCTAATAAAACTAACATATTATTACACTTAATTACAATTCACTCTTTGGGATTTACTAACATACGACTTATCCAACCTTTTAAAAATTACGTCTTTTAAGTAAGTGTCATTAACTTCAAAGCACATTTTTTAAGATTTAACAAGAAATGATTTATGACACGATAAAGGAAAAAATTTGGACTTTAAGATGTTTTCTGGTTTGCGAGTTGCAAAAACCTTTGACTTTAAATAGCCCCACAGAAAAAGTTTGGTGCCGTTAAGTCCGGGGATCTTAAAAGCCAATTTTAATGCCCAAATAGTGAAACGAGTCGGCAATAAAACACTTCTCGCAGAACTCTTTTAGAGTTTTTAGCGGTATGTACTATCGCTTCATCTTCTTCTATTAAGTTACTCTTTATGTTTTTACGTAAAAAGAATCGTTGTTGAACTAAATAATTAATGAGAATTGAAACTAAACATTAAATTTTGTGTTCAAACATATGATGTTTTATTAGAAAAATGGCCTTTTATGAAAATTAATTTTTCCTACTTTTGTGACAGGCCTACCCAATTAAAAATGTGTTAATTCAAATCTTATCATAAAATCATATATATAATCATAAAAGATAATAATATTAAAAAAAGTACTGACTTCTCATATAGAATTTATTTCAATATCAAAATGGGTAGTCTATTATGGGGAACCCTGTATATCCATTCTTCTATTTATATGTTTCTCAAAAGACAGTTATATCGGTATTTTCGAGGTTCTTTCTTGTTAACCATTTCTCATGCCTATTTACGATGCTCCGGAAAATAAAATAAAACTCATTACATACACAAAGATAACACATTTCGTAAACGTTTTAATAATGCATTAAACTTGGCGTAACGTTGCAATACAGCTTATTATAAATACGGAGGGATTGTACAAATGCGAGCATAGCTTTTTGGCATGGCACGGCATAGCGGCTTCGTATGTAATATGATGTCAAGAGATTCGCGATAAAGGCATAAGTAATAGTAATCTTCTACGGTAATAGCAACTATCATTTATCACTTGAAGCCATACACGCATCCTCTTAGTCACAAACAGCAGCCAACAGGGCATACGAGAATTAATATACGTAATACGTAATATGTAAATTTTAATCTGCGACAGCTACAGGATGTTTTTTATTTAGATATAGAATAAATATATTATAAATATAACCAGAATGTGTGAAAGCGGATCCCGAAACAAAGTACGAATCGGATTTATTCTTTCCGGCCTTTTTGAGGTAAACAGCGGACTTAAGCAGGGAGACGCGATATCTTCAATTCTATTCAACATTGCTCTCGAAAAAGTAATAAGAACCGCAAAATTAAGCGTCGAGCTTTTTGGTCAGAAGGCCCAAGAATACTTCTGGCTTGTGCCGATGATATTGGCGTAGTAGGTAACTCAATACTGACTGTAAAAAAGCCTTTTTGAGGGTAGAAGCACAACCAGAACAAATGGGGCTCAGAATAAACGAAGACAAAACTAAGTATATGCTAGAGCCCACAGGAATATATCAACCAACCAGTCTCGGGGTTATACAGACTTATGGTAGGAACGAGACTAATGGGAGGATTGGTATAAAGGATAATGGGAGATTAGGCACAAAAAGCCCAAGAGACTGCGCTGCGTAGTGAATCAAGATGGCTCCCAGGGAAAAAAGAAGAAGTATAATATGCTAACCAGCAGAATGGGACGTAGAAATAGAGTGGGCCAGAATGTCACTGTGGGGGAGCATAATTCCGAAAGGGTCGCAACTTTTAAGTATTTAGGAGCCACAATTTCTCAAGATAACAATCTGACAGAAGAAATTAAAGTTCAAAGTGGTAACAAATGTCTCTATGCACTAAAGTCTGTACTAGCATCGAAAAACATCTTACGAAGAACAAAAATCATAATTTGTAAAACCGTTATAAGACCCACTGTTATGTATGCTAGGGAAACCTGGACCCTGACCAAGGACAATGAACGAAAATTGAGAATTTTTGAAAGAAAATAACTTCGCACGATTTTTGGACCACTGCAAAGCCCCGTAACACAACAGTACCGAGTAAGAAACAATTGAGACATATTAGAATTATACAAAGATTCAGATATTGTGAAAGAGATAAAGGTAAGAAGGCTTCAATGGGCGGGTCATGTGCAATGACAGTCTAACTCACGGATAGTGAAGGTCGCATGGGAGGGGGCACCAATGGGACGAAGACCTCTGGGGCGTCCCCGAATAAGGTGGCGTGACAACATCAAAGCAGATCTAAGGTCCATTGAAATGGGATACGACCCAGCATTGATGAAAGATCGGCGGAGATGGAGGCGAACAGTACAGTCGGCCAAGACCCACCCAGGGTTGTAGAGCCATGGAGTAGTAGTAGTTTGAATGTTTGTGTAATTGTCCTTAAAGGACCCTTAAACATAAATGACAGGGTATGGCTGACTGACTGACTCGTCATACACATTCGTACGGCCACCTTTAAAAGCTCTCACCTTTTTCCGTACCATCACATCAATCATAATGTTTTCACCATAAACATCACAAATTTGACGATTAATGTCAGCTGTTTTCAAGCCTTTAGCGTTAAGAAAACGTATCACGCCGCGTATTTTCGATCGGAAGAAGCATTTGAAACACTCTTAACGCTGTCGAATGATGACTTGCTGATAAACAGAGTTACACAGCACGTATGCGCCGCTTGCCGACCACAGCGCTAAAGCAATGGAAATCCAAAACGGTACTTACTTTAAAAACATGATTTGTATTTTGCATCGACAGTTTTTAAATTATATAGTTTTAGCCAATTCTCAACTGAGATACCTAAGTTTATTAGGTCTTCGGTTTTGGCTTCGGTTTCAGCTTGACTTTGGTTGAAGGTTGTGGCATAAGCCGAAAAACGGCTTCGGTCAAAATTAACATTCGATCGGAAACTACTTATAATAAAACTAGTTTTATGATTCCGCAGGATATTAAAAAAGCTTTTTGTTCCTGATCCTTGGTTATTTACTATTATTATTATCTTCATATTACACATTTGTAGTTTTTTTTTGGGTTGCTTTATAGACCCTTAGCCCATCGAAAAAATGAATACTGACCATAAACCGATCACTTATTAATAGGTTTTACAGGATCATTGCGGTTAGTTCCGGGTAGAACTGGAAAATAGACCTAGAAAGTGCAAAAAAATGACATCTTAGAACAATTTAAACTCAGTATGCCACATAAGCTAAACGTAATTTGATGAGAAAAATATGGCGGAAAATTATCGGCAAACGTGTAAGTCTGTTTGTCTGTCGTCCTAAGGGCCAAGCTCGACCTTGGTTTTTGTTAAAAAAATAGTATTTTTGAAACAATTATGCTTATTAAAGTTTTTAAAACGTTATTTATCGCGTATATATTGATTAGATGGCATACTGAGTATAATTATTCCCAGACGGCTATTTTGCATTTTATAGATCTATTTTCTAGTCAATAAACTACAGTCATCCTGTAGAACATATTAATAAATTATTGGCGCATAGTCAGTATTCGATGGGACTTTTTTTGATGGGCAGAAGGTCTAATACCAAAAGATTATTTAAAAAATTTAAAAAATATTTAACTAAAACGTTGAATGTAATAGCATAATATTCGTAAATCTTATTTTTATGCATTCGGTTCTTAATAATCCTGCAGTGCCATGATTATGACATATGAAAATTACAATAAAAACAAAATTAAAAATGTAAATCAATAAACTCCTTAAAATATGGAACGGTTACAGTAACTAAATGTGTACTAATTCTCCAAAAAAGTGTTTCGAGATTTATTATTATACACAATTTGTGCACCTTTTGCAACCAACCTAATATTAATTTTTACAATGCGACAGGTTGGGTGAAAAAAGTATACAAATTGTACAGGGTTATTCATTTTAAAGTAATCAGGGCTTTTTTAACTTCCCTGTACTTTTTTAAAAAACATTTGAAACAAAAACAAAAGAGTTACAGCACGAGTGACGTATTTTTTAAATGGAAGACCCCGTATATTTGTATATCAATATCAATAGATAGAGATTTTCACGAGGAATTCGGTGATATAGGAGTTGCTGGGTTTATTTCCTGTGGTTCTGCTGCAATTGTCTAAAAACTGCATGATACTATAAGGATAGTTTCACCTGAAAAAACCTGGCTGCCACAGGTACTTATTTGTCAAAGTCAAGAATTTTGAAAATACGTTTAATTTCTTTTGAAGTAGTTTTATAATGAGGTTTGCATCAGAAGAACGGTTTCATGCATTTTTAATTGCAGAACCAGGAAATAATTCTAATAAAATAATAAATTCTCTATCTACTAATATAAAAATATACGGGATATTTTATTTAAAAAATACTTCATTCGTGCTGTAACTCTTTGGTTTTTGTTTCAAATGTTTTTCTAATTAGATTATTGAATTCTACGAAAAAAAATACACGAAATGGCAATCTTCGTTTTTTTTTTTTAAAAGTACAGGGAAGTTCAAAAACAAAGTCTCGTTTACTTTAAAATGAATAACCCTGTACATAATACAATTTCATAAAGAATATTAGAGTATATTTTTTTTTACTAAAGCCTTTCCACAATTTTACAAATGTAATATTTGTTTTCTCAATTTTCCAGTGTTTTTATAAAAAGGGGTAAATTTTGTCAATTTGTAGTCAATAATGTTTAACAATAAATAAGTAAATCGCTCTTCTAAATTCCCAGATTTAACCTCAGTAATTTATGGCGGAAAATTAAATGTAAATCTTGTGTTGTTGAATTCCATTTAGTTTGAAAATTCGATACCCTCGACTGTCAGAACAATTTACGGGCGTACGATTTGAGCCGCTTAAAAAAATAAATAATTACCAATCGACCAAATTAAAAAAGTAATTCGAGGTATTGCTGTGTTTATTTGTCGGTGATTAATGATTTTTCTGTTTATTAATTACATTTTACTGTGGTAATTATAAAACTTTAAGGGTTTTTAAGTAGTAATTAAATTGCAAAAAGTCAAGAGATCCACTCCGAGTTTTAAACTACCTTTTTAGATTATAAGTGAAACAATATGATGTTTAATATAAAATTGGTATAGACTATTGTAAAATGTAATTTTATTTAGTATAGTTTCGGCTTTTATGTGCAAAAGCGCACAGTATTGCACAGTATCTGATACGATCCACTAAACAAGAAAACATTCCAAGAATAAAATCAGAACCTTTTATTATGACAATGTAATGTTTTCCCGAATGGATCGTTTTCCTTAGTAGCAACCTTTTTTTTTACTTTTATTGCTAAAAGTATTACTAGGCAACATTATGTCAATAGTTTTTTAATAACATTTATATAACATTGCCAGAAAACGGAAAAGTTGTGAAAATGTATGTGTTAGAAACATTTGCACTATAGGCTCTCAAGTTATATTAATATTCTGGTCTATTCAGTGCCTTTATTAATGTCCGTAAACCACGTGACCATGCGATTTTGGTTTTTAATAGTTGCTCCACCACTTGGTTTCTTTCTTATTACCAATGTTGCCAAGTTGGAAAAAAGTTCATAAATTTTGCCTACATTTATAACCATTTACCAGTTTCTAAACTCTGAACAAAGCAGAAAATGTGTACAGGGTTATGCATTTTAAAGTAAACAGGGCTTTATTTTTGAACTTCCCTGTACTTTTTTAAAAAACAAATATAGCCATTTTGTGTATTTTTTTCCGTAGAATTAAATAATCTAATCAGAAAAACATTTGAAACAAAAATAAAAGAGTTACAGCACAAGTGACGTATTTTTTAAATGAAATACCCCGTATATTTTTATACCAATAGATGAAGATTTTCACGAGGAATTCAGTGATATAGGGGTTGCTGGGTTTATTTCCTGCGGTTCTGCTGTAATTGTCTAAAAACTGCATGATACTATAAGGATAGTTTCACCTGAAAAAAACTGGCTGCTACAGGTCACAGGTGCTTATTTGTCAAAGTCAAGAATTTTAAAAATACGTTTTTTACTTTTTGGAGTAGTTTCATAATGAGGTTTTCATCAGAAGAACGGCACTGCAACCTTGCCAGATTTATTGTGGTTTCTTCTATCGTTCTTTATAGTACCTTGTCCAGGCCCGTCTTCTTAACTATACTCCAGAGTCTTGACACTGGCCACTCCATATATCTTGCCGGTTTTGGCTTTTTCTCACCAAGCCTAGCAAACCTAAGCCTACATAGTGCTTCACAGTGGCACCACACATGTACGGCTGTTTCTTCAGCCTCCTGGCAGAACCTACACAGGCTATCCTCCACCAGGCCTATTCTTTCCGGGTGCTTGTTGAGTTTGCAATGTCCTGTTAGTTGACCTACCGTTATCCTTACGGCTTTACGACTGTGGCTCAGTAGGTCTGAGGTAAACTTGGCCGAGCAGGTCTTAATGAACTGCTTTGCCTGTCGTTGTCCTGGTGTTTGTAACCACCAGCTTTGAAACTGTCTGTCTACCCAGCTCTTGAAAGATGCTTTAAGGAGGCCTTGCCGAGATTCCACAGAATGGCTCAGGGCCTATCATTTCCATGACTGATCCTCTTTTGGCTAGATCGTCGGCCTCTTCGTTACCTAGGTGTCCCTCGTGGCCTGGTACCCAGGCTACCGTAAGTTTGTTTGCCAAGCCGACTTTATCCAGGGCCTATATACAGTCCCCCACTAGTTGAAAATTAACTTTGGATAACTGATGCCCTTCAGGTTTTTTCATTTACTTTCTTTTTCTTTAATCAGCACGGCAAAATGCATTATTGCTGCGATTTCCGCTTGGAAAACCGTGGCGTGCTGACCAAGATCTTTTCTCTAGACTTGTCTCCATAGATGTCAGCTCCTACTCCTTTATTGGTCTTGGAGCCATCTGTATACCAAATATGATCGGCTTTGATTGGAGGGCCATCTTTCCAGTCCTCCCTATCTGGTATGACAATCCGAAAGTGTCCGTTGAAGATGAAACGAGGGGTTGACCTGTCCGAAGGCATCTTAAACAATGAGCTGACCTCTTGGTCCCCCCTCTATTTCCCATCTTGAGATCCTGTGATGTCCTATAATTGGACTTTGACCTCGTTTGAGTTTATAGAGTACCGCCTTTACTTCTCCCTGTATGTAAATGTGGAGTGGCGGTAGGTTTAGCAGCACTTTCAGGGCTGCGATTGGGGTTGTTCTCATAGCTCCCGTGATGCATACACATGCTAGCCTTTGCACACTTTGAAGTTGTCTGGTTGCTACGGTCTGCGTGACCCTTGCCCCCCGGGCAACTGAGCCGTAGGTTATTATCGGTCTTATTACCATTTTATACAACCACAAATTCATCTTTAAGTTAAGTCCCTAGCTTTTTCCACAAAGCCTGCGACGTCTCCCGAGGGCGATTTTTGCCTTAGGACAATTTTGTTGAGGTCTGGTCCCCAGTTCATCTTTTGGTCAAAAATAACTCCTAGATATTTGACCTCTTTTGAGAAGGGGATTTCCACTCCATTAAGCTTTGGACATCTGAGTACCCTTAGTGCTCTTTTCTTTGTGAAGGGAACGATAACGGTCTTTTGTGGGTTAACCGACAGGCCTTATTCTCTGCACCATTCGTCTACGACGTTTATGATTTACAAGCTTGAAAAAGTTCTTTTGAGGACAACTTTGCAAATTTTGAGTTTTAAAGGTAAGTTACATGTGTTTTTGTTATTGAGGTTACGCAAATAAAACTATTTTTTTACTTTTAGAAAACGTTTAAAATGTAGACTGCGGAATAAGATGCGTTTATAATAAGGGCACATTTTAGAAGTGCAACTCGTAATGAGGATAGATCTTAATCATATTCTCTCCAAAGTGCATGGACCAGTTTAGTAAAAGGTTTGCTGACAATCTTGTTGATTACGAAACATTTGTCCTTCACAGACATGTGCTAATCAATCGCTTTAAAAACAAGAATAGTTGTATTTGTAAGGAAACGTTTACTGGAAGGCCTACCGTGCTTACAAAACCTGTCTTTGATGATATACGTGCTCGAATGGAGGACAGTCCTAACAAATCGGTAAAGAAGTTGTCTGCTCAGACCGGTAAGGATACTATTTTAAATAAAATTGAAATTTATGTTACCAGTGCCATACATTTTTTAGGAATGTCTGTTGGTACTTGCCATAAAGCACTAATCAAAAAATTAGAAATGCATCAATATAAGGTCACAGTATTGCAGGAACTCTGTCCACCAGATTTTCCAAATATGTTTTGGACCGTACTTTCTTATCTAATAAAGCTTGGTTTTATTTGCCGACTTGTGTTAATAGTCAGAGCTACCGAACTTGTGCCACAGAAAATCCACATACCTTTATCGAAAAATTGTAGATGGTTTCATCTTAATTTCTTTTAGCATGTAATAATTACCCTAATTTCTTTTAATCTGTAATAAAAGACGTGCAAAAACACTTATGTAGTGTAACTTATAACCAATATACGAATAGATCTAAGTGAAGTAGTTTTAATTTAGTTTATTTAAACAAACTGTATGAACTACGAGTTAACATGATTTGAGTTTTCCTCTTAAGTTTAAATCTACTAAAATCCAAAGGTATAATAAAATTATAACGAATCTTTGCTGAGCCCAACATTTTTTCTCCCTAAATCTAGCAAATTAAATTACTGACAAATAAGAGACACAAAACTAAATCAATTCAAAAATTATCCAAAAAGGCTGTAATAACTTGGTTCAAATTACGATTAGGTGAAAAAATAATAAATGGTAAATTTTCCAACTTTAAAAAAACAAATATCTTTGACATTTAAAAATCGACTTTAAAATACACGGCGCCAATGAATATTTCTAGAGATATTTTATTAAATTTTGTATATATTTTTTTACCACTATACCGGTTTATTTTCATCTGTTTAGACAAAAACGTGAAAAAAATTGATTTTATAGGTATTTTTCTATTGTACACTACACCGTAATATTTAACCCATAGAAAAATATTGTTCGGCTTTATATGTTTTATAATAAATATATACAACGTAAATTTTATCTAACAAAAAAAAAGTATATATAGTGTATCTGGAACAGTAAAAAAACCTATAAATTTTATTGGAAACCTTAAACTGTTATGTATTTACTACAACTTAACTTTTAAAATATTATCTTCAAATTGTTATTAAATTTAAGAAATAATGGTAGTCAGCGGACAAAAAAACTCCGGTAAAAGTGGTGATTTTTGGTCTGTGAATGACATATTAGTTTGTTTGAAGACTTTTTTCTTTATAAAAAAACCCTTATTTTAGAAAAAATAGCATCTAAAGCAAAACTTTTTAAGTAATTGTTAAACGGAAAATATTACAATATTATAAATTTGAGTAAGTCACTAATGTTTGCCCACTTTTATTAAAAACACCATTAGCTACCATCACAAGCTAACCTGGTTTTGCTAAACCACAGGTCCTTTGGCACAGTCAATTTGGAATTACCGTCACTTGTCCTAATACAGTCAGTGAAAAGTCAACCTAACTAAAGAAAATCATTTTTTAAATTAAGTATTAAAAATAAAATAAATTATTTTTATAACATTTCGCCAAGTTTCTTTCTAAAGGTCTTTTATATTTTGACGTGTCACAATGACATTCTAATAAATTTTATTTTTAGTGTCAAAATACCATCCTTTATTAAATTAAGTACTATAATGATTTTATTAGTAGAACGGAGTACTAGCCAAAAATCTTCGGAAACACTGACCACTGTATTCGACAGAACAAAGTAACTTTAAAAAGAAAGCAATTGTCTTGTACATGTTTTTAAAATTATGAATACCCACTGGCTGCTTTGTACATTTGCTGTTTCTAAAGGACAAAAAAAGATAATTTTTGGTATCGCTAAGTCTCATTGATGCATAGGTTCGAACCAATTGCGCCATATTTACTCCTTCGACATCGCCAGGCGTTACTTGTAAAAACTTTTTAATAATTTCTTTGGTCAAAATTCTGGACTTATTAGGTTTCGTAAGATCTGAGTTTCGTTTTAAAAACGCAAGCAGGTGACTAAACTTACTTATGTCAACATTTTTTTAATTGACAACGTGCTTCGTAACATCAAGTAATAGCTCCATAAAGTTAAGTCGCCGATTATTCTTTAAAATAAGCTAAAAGTACCTTTTTGTGCCAATATTCTAAACATTTTTCTTGTGACAAAAACATTCATAGGTTTTTTCGTATACCCTTTTAGACTTTTCAGGCAATAATCTAGCAACTACATAATTAGTTAAATTTTTAATTTCTAGGGATAAATTATTTTTTTTGGAAATGTTTAGTGAACTTTTTAATAAATTTAATTTTGACAATGACATGAGAATACAAGTGAACAATTCCGTTGTTAAATACCTTGGGTTGCTACGCACATTACTAAAATTTAGCTACGTTTACATCACTTACTCAAATGCAACAAGAAATTTATGTTTAAAGAAATCGTCGAAATATAAAATGTAGTTCGGATCATAAATAATAATTATGGCACACGCCGTCTTATATGTATTACCACTAGTATCATAATGATTGTTATTATGATCCTTATAACATAAATATCTATTTAATAACTATTTTGTGTAATAATAATTTCCTAATTTTATCTGAAGTAATTTGATCTTATGTTATATTAGGTTGCCGATTCTTCTCTCCGATTTTTGCGGAGAATGTAAATGATGCAATAAAAATTAAACCATTTTTTATACTTTCTTAGGCATCTAAATCTACATCAATGTTTTAAAGGTTTTCATAATGCCAACAGAAAGGCATTAAGGCGTTTTACCACTCTGTCTGTTAGTTGTTAATAATGTCAATTAATGATTATATATAAATGACACCTATTAAGATTTTTTTGTTCAGTGTTAAATAAATATTGTTTATAACTGAAAAAAAAGTAATCTAAATATTATTTGAAACATAATGTGATTGATAAGTCTTAATGCGACCCTGTCCGCGTAAATAACACATTTTACCTAGTGCGGCCCCGTGCCCGTAGTTCGTGACAATTCGCTAGAGGAAACTGTTTCGGGTCGCCAGCTGATGGGACCCGAACTCCGGGCTGTCGCGCGTTGACGCGAAAATCATGTTCTCTCCGCCCGCTTGAATGGCGTCTTTTGTTGTCTTTTGTAAAACCTAATTGTTTAATAAAAATAAATGCTGTAAAATTGAGCAAAGGTCTTGTAATTTAAACCTGACGGTAAGAAGAATGCAAGACTCCAAACCCCCAACATATTTATGGTCCTATCGAGCCGAATAATTCGACAAAACCTGAGGCCATGCCATTGACCGGCAACCGGCAGACACAACAGCGACGACAGCAACAAGTATGGCGGATCTCCCGATGCAACGAAACAAAAAATCCACTTTGAATCGGCAAACAGAGGTCAGTCCTACCCATTTTAACCCATTTTAATAAACAATATTGCAACCATTTGAACCACAATTTTTTATGTTTTATTGCATTTTTACGTATTTTAACCTATTTAAGCCATATAGCCCTGATTGATGCTTTTTTAACCCGCCCACGACGCAAGTGTCTCTATATTTTAATGCAATTTAATTTTGTTTAACCATATAGTTATTTATGGTATTTTATTTTGTTTACATTAACCTATACACTCTCTCTTAAACCACCAAAATGACTAAAAAAAAGTCAAAAAACGCTTCCAACCTAAACGATTCACAACAAGCTGCAACTGCTGCACAAATAGAGTGCTACAACAAACTAGTAGGTCACCGTGACGCTTTAACAAACCAAATAAGTCGGTTTCAACAGTTTTTAGAAACAAAATGCACTGTGTTAGACAATCCTGCGCTAAAAATAGATCTAACTACTCGTTTAAATAGGATTGAAGCTATTTTCAGTGAGTTTGAAAATGTTCAATTAGAAATCGAGCAGGTGTGTCTTCGAAATGACTTCGAAGAGGCTCGGGAACAAGATCAAGAGCGGTCTGATTTTGAAGAGTTATTTTATAGTACTATAACCAATGCTAAGGTCATTTTAGATAAAATATCTAGGTCGACTGTGACAGCTCCAAGTGGCCAGTTTAGCCTGAACTCAGTGGCGCCCCTACCCCTATTTCAATCTGAGGTCAGTATGGTCCACGCCTTCCCCCATACCAATTACCCAAATTCAATGGTTCCTACGAACCTGGAGCAACTTTAGGGACACCTTTGTCTCGCTTATTGATAATAATTTACAAATAAATAATGTTGAGAAGTTTTATTATTTACAATCGACTTTACAGGGCGAGGCTGCTCAAATAATTAGCTCCTAGCAGCCACAGAGCATAGTTATTCTACTGCATGGTCTTTATTACAGGAAAGATACGATAACCCCAAGGCAATTGTACATTCACATGTTAAATGCATCTTTGACTTACCTGTAATAAAAGACGAATCACATACCCAACTAAGAAAATTATTAGATTTATTTCAAAATCATTTTAAATCATTAAAAAACTTAAATGAACCTGTTGAACAGTGGTGTACTCTGTTAATTTATATTTTAAATACTAAAGTTTTATTTTAAGACCCGCACAGAATGGGAAATTTATTCTAAAGACATTAATAAACCCACTACCCAAGATTTTATAAAATTTTTATCTGAACGCTGCAGATTTTTGGGAAACTGTGGACTTTAAATTAAACACTAAAAAAACCCCAAAATAAATTTGAAAAATCCTACAACCATAAAACCTTAATGTCTCAAAACTTTACTAACTCAAATTCATTGTGCCCTATGTGCAAAGATAACCATTTTTTTTTTACGCATGTAAAAGGTTTATAGATTTGCCCATATCAGGTAGGTTTTTTGAGGCAAAAAGGGAAATTTGTGTACTAACTGCTTAAGGCCAGGACACCGACCAAGGAGACTGCCGGTCAACCCACAGCTGCCGCAGATGTCAAGGTAGGCATCACACCCTCTTGCACCAAGAACCTAATCACGCAGCTAGCCTTAATTTTACTAACAATAACCATAATGACTCTTCTTTTCAGCCTCACTCAAGGCCAATGCCTCACAACCTTTCTCAGCCCAGTCAAGGTGCCATTTTTAAGGCTAACAATTCTTTTAACCACCGAAGCCCAAACCCAAAACCAGAATACCAATTCACCAAGATCGAGAAAGGGATCTTCACCCATTCGTTCTAATAGCCCAGGTCACCATGCCACCCATCATAGCACTGTCTATCACAATTCTAATCTAGGCCCTCATCTACAAGTTTTAACCCTACCTATGAATCTACAACCCAATTCCAGCAATCTGAGTATTCAACCCCACCTAACATGAGTCAAATTACTCAAAATCTACATTGCACCAGCCAAAATCCAAATTCTTTCGTTCTTTTATCCACCGCATCATTATATGTATTTGACAAGAATCACAAGCCTATTATCTGTAAGGCTATTTTGGATAATGGCAGCCAATCGAATTTTATCAGCGAGAAATTGTTCAAATTTCTTGATTTACCCTGTCAAACAGTTAACCTGTCAGTTTCTGGTATAGGCCCAGACATGACGAACCTAACCAAACGAGCCCAGTTGGAATTTAAGTCTACAGTTGGTAATTTCTCTGCCAAAATGCCTGCTTTAGTTATTAACAAAATAACAGAGCTCACACCCCAATGTCCTATTGATATTTCTAAATTGAAAATTCCCCCTCATGTAATTCTTGCCGACTCCAGTTTTCACACCCCATCAGAAATCGATATTTTGATTGGTGCTGGTTTGTTCTACGAACTCCTTGGTTCCGAACAAATAAAAACTGTCAGAGGCGGACCTATTCTTCAAGAAACCCAACTTGGATATGTTATCAGCGGTCCAATATCGCTTCTATCCAATGTTTATTGTTCTAACACCCAAACTCAGTCACTTTTTCTCTACCAATGTTCTTCAAAATAGCCTAGAAAAATTTTGGTCCACTGAGGAGACCACAGAACAGTTTAAAGGTAGTTTTGGAACAATTCTTTCTAAGGAAGAACTCGAGTGCGAAGAGCATTTCAAGGCCACGACTCAGCTTGATCCTACAGGTCGTTTTATGGTTAAATTGCCCACTAAACCCACGGTTTTCGAACTAGGCGACTCATTGCAACCTGCCTTGAAACGTTTTCTCTCCTTAGAGCGAAAGTTCGATAAATCCCCTGAAATCAAAAGGTTGTATACTGATTTCATTAAGGAATACATTGCCATGGGCCATGGGTCCGAAATAAATCCAGATGAGCAACCCATTAGTTCCCCATATCCACCTTACTACTTGCCCCATCACTGTGTTGAAAAGAGTGACAGCACACGACCCGTTAAGAGTTGTTTTTGATGCCTCTTGCGCATCCAGTAATGGAATATCGCTGAACGACACTCTTAAGGTCGGACCCAATGTCCAGAACGACCTCTTTTCAATCATTTTAAAATTTCGTAAGCATAATTATGTACTCATTGGTGACATCGCCAAGATGTATCGCCAAATTTTATTAGAACCCAGCCAACGCAATTTGCAACGCATAATATGGCGTGACAATCCAAACGAACCCATTCAACATTTCATGCTTAATACTGTCACTTATGGTATGGCCAGTTCTTCTTATTTGGCCACCCGATGCATTAAAGAAATTTCTGAGCGTTCTGCACAAGACTACCCTCATGAAAGTCATGTTTTAGCACAAGATTGCTTTGTTGATGATCTTCTTACAGGTACAAATACGAAAAAAGGAACTCATTATCGTCAGAAAAAACCTTGTTGCCTTGCTTAAAAACTTTGGTTTCAATTTAAGAAAATTCTGTTCGAATGAACCCGATGTCTTATCAGACATAAATATTGAAGGTTCAAGTGACACCCATGTAGTTCTTTCTGACAATCAAAGTACCAAAACCCTTGGTATTCTTTGGAATTCTAAAGAGGATTTATTTATATACACCTCAACCATTGAATCCAACTCCAGGTCTGTAACCAAAAGAACCATACTTTCCCTAATTTCGCAAATTTTTGACCCGCTAGGACTACTTGGCCCCTGGAAGTTCAAGTCAAGCTACTTCTTCAAAAATTGTGGTTGTTAAAAGTTGATTGGGATGAGCTGTTTCTCTTGATATCTTTCGAATTTGGAAAAACTTCACTTACCATTTGTCTTTGGTCGATTATTTCAAAATCCCACGACAAGTCACAATAAAAAATGCCATTTTCATTGAGTTTCACGGATTCTGTGACGCCTCAATAAATGCATTTGGAGCGGCAATCTACATACGTTCACTAGACTCTTTCGGCAATGTTTGTGGTTAATCTTTTATGCGCCAAAAGTCGCGTAGCTCCCCTGAAGGCCGCAACTTTGCCACATCTTGAGCTATGTGGAGCTTTAATCCTATCCTGTTTAATGAACAAAGCCATAAATGCTTTTAAACTCAATCCTGATAAAATTCACTTCTATACTGACTCGACAATAGTCCTTTGCTGGCTCGCTTTGGAACCCCGACAACTAAAAACTTATGTTTGTAATCGAGTTGCCGAAATACAGCATCTCACTGAGATAAATAATTGGCACTATATATCCTCAGCCGAAAATCCAGCCGATATTATTTCCAGGGGCACCAGTCCCCAGGATTTGAAAACTTCCTCTTTGGTGGCACGGCCCATCATTTTTATCCAAGCCAACAGAATATTGGCCAATAAATACCCATATTTCTAATTTTTGTCGTAAAACAAGGATCCAGAAATTCTGGAAATCAATCCCAAATCCATAGTTCTTGCTTCCACCAATGTGGTAAGAAACCCCCTATTTGACAAGGTTTCTGAGTACAATAAATTAGTCAACGTAACTGCTTATTGCCTTCGGTTTATTAAAAACTCCAAATTCCCAGTCATCTCGTCAAATTGGAAACTTAACACCCTAGAACGCCAAAACGCCCTAACCACCCTTGTTCTTATAGCCCAAAATGAATGTTTTCATACCACATTCAAGACCTTAAATCCAAAAATCAGCTGAAGCCTAACAGCAGTTTAAAGGCCTTAACTCCATTCCTTGATTCTCAAGGAGTTCTGCGTGTTGGTGGACGACTCGAAAATTCCTCTTTGACTATCAATCGAAACATCCCATGCTATTACCCCGATGTCATCCTTTGACCAATCTGATCATAACGTATGAACATATACGTAACCCCATTCAGGGGTGCACTAATCCTATCATTTGTTAGAAAAGATTTTGGCCAGTTCATGGTAAATCTTCAGTAAAAGCATGTCATTCGTAAATGTTTACCATGCTATAAAAATAACCCTAAACCCTTAAGTGCGCTTATGGGCAATCTCCCTGAACCACGAGTTAACCCTTCCAGACCCTTCCTCCACACAGGTGTAGACTATGCGGGATTCTTTCTAATTAAATTCGGAAATTAAGAAATAGAAAATTCATTAAAGCCTATTTGTGCGTTTTTGTATGCCAGCCACCGAAGGCTGTACACTTGGAATTAGTCACAGACCTTACCTCAAGGTTTTTGGCTATGCTGAAACGGTTTGTTTCTCGACGAGGTCTCTGTCAGCATTTATATTCCGACAACGGTACGAATTTTTGTTGGAGCGAACAGTGAACTACTAGAAATTTATAAATTATCGGAAACAACCGAATTTCAATCCATTTAAAAACCAACATGATACAATTTCATTTTTATTCCCGCACGATCACCGCATTTCGGTGGTTTATGGGAGAGCGTTGTAAAGTCTTTTAAACATCACTTGCGACGTGTACTATCCGACGATAATCCTCTTACTTACGAGGAATTTACACTTTTGTGGTTCAGGTGGAGGCGGTGTTAAACTCCCGTCCCCTCCTTCCTCTAAGCAGCGATCCTTCTGACCTGGAAACGCTTACGCCTGGACACTTCTGGTTGGCCAGTTTAAATATGATACCCGATACGAACCTGCTGCAAACTCCCAAAGAACCGTCTAACCCGATACCAAATGCTTCAAGCCATGGTACAGCAATTTTGGCGTGATGGTCAGAACAATATCTGCATACACTACATGAACGAGCCAAGTGGAGATTCAAGGGCAACGATCTAAACCTCCTTGGAGCCTTAGTCCTCTTGAAAGACGAGAACAACCCTCCTTTAAAATGGACCACTGCCCGAGTAGTTGAACTTCATCCCGGCAAAGATGGTGCAACAAGTGAGGTCAGTTCCGTACTGCCAATGGTAACATTTTCAAAAGAAGTGTAGTGAAAGTGTGCGTCCTACCAATCTATGACGATAAACCCGATTGTGACAAATGAGCTCTTGAACCCTCTATGTACGTTTTATATTTATCTCTTTGCATTATTATATTCCTCGTACATTTCATGCATTTCTATTTTCAGGTTTAAGCTTTTATCTTAGTTTATATTTGTAAACTTAAGTATTTTTATTAACCCAATTATGTGCAACTTCAAGTTTATTTATTATGTAACTCTTGTTTTAGTTGTTCATGCCCGATTGAATTTTAGTTTAAAATTTGTTAATTTTAACCCTTATGTTGTATTGAAAGGTACTCTGGTGAGTTTTGTACTGCGTACTACCCCAGGTACTTTCAAGGGCGGCGGTATGATAAGTCTTAATGCGACCCTGTCCGCGTAAATAACACATTTTACCTAGTGCGGCCCCGTGCCCGTAGTTCGTGACAATTCGCTAGAGGAAACTGTTTCGGGTCGCCAGCTGATGGGACCCGAACTCCGGGCTGTCGCGCGTTGACGCGAAGATCATGTTCTCTCCGCCCGCTTGAATGGCGTCTTTTGTTGTCTTTTGTAAAACCTAATTGTTTAATAAAATTAAATGCTGTAAAATTGAGCAAAGGTCTTGTAATTTAAACCTGACGGTAAGAAGAATGCAAGACTCCAAACCCCCAACAGTGATTTATATTCAATTACAATATTTAATTAAAAAAAAATAAAAATGATACCAAATGTTTTTTGTCAAACTTATTTGTAATAATATAGGTACAATATTTTTAAATATGTTTTGGTAGAATAAAAACCACCAATTTGACGTAAATAGTTATACTTGTATTAAAAGCCAAAAAAATATTTTTTAAAAAGTAATTAATAAGAATGTCTTTAAAGTCTCCACTGTGGATAGTCTGGTCAACATGTACCTTTTTCTATAAAATTTTTGGATATTCTCCGATCAAGGTGTCATTCGATTTGGTTTATTATGGAGAAAGTTTAAGGAAAAGTCTCCAAAGGGGCCGATAAAAATTACAAAAGTTATAAACAATTAGAAAAGTGTTTGTATAAACAAAACTATGTTGTAAACCATTTTAAAAAAGTAGAATTTGGGTTTTCTTTGAATATCTCGAAAACTATTAAAGATACTCGAAATTTGAAAAAGATCTAAAAAGAGAAGGAAATTTTCTAAAAAAAGTTTTACCTCCCGGAACTGTATCTTTAATATTTATAATTTTTTCAGAGCCCTGAAAATAGCGCTCAAGCGGGTAGTCTGACTTCCGCGCGTTGTTACCCTGTCTGAGTGACGAATCGCGAAGCCAGATTACCCGCTTTTAGCGCTGTTTTCATGGCTCTGTAAAAATTATAAATAATAAAGATACAGTTTCGAAAGGTAGGCCCTTTTTTAGGAAGTTTTTTCCTATTTTAGATATTTTTCAAATTTTTGAATATCTTTGATAGTTTTCGAAATATCTACGTCGAATTTACATTTTATATTTAGAAATAATTCTGTACGAAAGAAAATTATAGGAAAAAAACACATTTTTGTTATTGTTGCCATTTTATTCAAATAGAGATCATTAATGAAAAATGTCGTACGAAAATGTATTATTATATCAACGCCTTTTTTGTTCGAGGAGCACAGACAGTAATAAGCAGTGAGACGCTTCAGCAATTCAATTACGGGTGACCTTTCTTCGGTGCAGTGCGATAACATCAGTAATAGCAGCGGATGCGTCAGAGCAATGCAACTTCGTCTCTTCTGACTTGGCTCATAATTTAAAAGAATTCGCATGAGACCGCCCAAAATGCAGTGAAGTGAGCAATAGACAGTGCCGTGGGCAAATTCCTATAAATTGCAGCAAAAAATAAATAAATAATGTATTTCCTTTTATTGTATTAATGCATAGGTACTAATTGATTGTTGTACTAAATTCTATCTTTTTTTCAAACATAAAACAATTGGCCATAGGAATAACGCGTTTTTCCAATATTAAAATAATCACTGGTAAATTTCTAAAGGTATTTATAAGAAAAGTATTTACTTTATGGCAACAAAATTTTACAAGTGTTTTTATGAAGCTTTTAAAGCAAGAATACATTTAATTTTGTATAGAAATAACAGGTTTTAAGTAATATACTTTTTTTATTTATTTTGTAGAGTGTGAAGGTCTACTGTCTACTACTACTATTGCTACATTGCAACTTGTAGTCCATTAGTTATAACTTGTGACTACGTCCACTTGTACCCAAAGTTTAAAGGTTTGAGTACAAGAGCTTACTAAAACAAAACTTCTAATTATATTAACCCGAATGTTTTTTAAAAAAACACAGGTATTTTTAAAAAAACAAGGAGTTTTCTTAATATAACTCGTGTGTTTCTAAAAGAACCGGTGTATAGCTAGAAAGAAAACGGATTTTTCAGTATCTAGAAAAAATACAGGTGCTTTTAAAAAGAACACAAAAAAACCAGGACGTTTCTGAGGAGAACAAAGGTGTTACTAAAAAAACGGAGAATTTCTTAAAAAACACCGGCATAATATAGTCAGATATGTGGACGTCAAAATATTCATGAACATTATGTAATTAAACCAGTAAATTTAAAGCAATTTTAAAATGTATTTGTATTTCTTATTTTATAATACATATTATTATGCTTGCTGCAGTTATAATAATACCTCTTTCGATTAACAACTTTATGCCTTGTGAAAAAAGCGTTGAAACCAATTAAACTTGCGATACTTGTTTACCCTTATCATTTTGTTAATAGGTTTCAGATGTTTTTTTACTATATAAAATTGATGCTCTATTTAAATGCAAAAAAAAACATTGTTTTAACCGTTAAGCTGGCAGAAAGCGTCAAAAATTGTATTTTTTAAAATCCATTTTAAATTTGCGTTAATAACTCTTGGCAAATAGTATTTGTTAGAGTCTTGTAAGTGTTTTGTATGCCAAATTTTTTTAATTAAATTTACTTTAAATATTTACCTATTGCTTTATTAGTATAGTTTATCGTTTTTCCAAATATATCTTTTCTGGCAAAACACCTCATCCAACAAAAACTAATTATGTATTAAAAAGAGATCCCAAATACTCCCAGTTATTGGATAAAAATAAGTGGGTCACCATAACGTTAGAGGTTCAGAAAATCAAAAGAAATGTTTACTGAAGATGTCACTTTATTAAACTTTTTAAATTAAAAATTAACAAAAAAATAAAGGTGTAAAAGAAACCAAGTTAAAAATTTTATTTTCTCAATTTATGATAAAAAACAGACCATTCCAAAATACTCTTTTAACCTTAAATTATATTTTAAGATAGTAGGCTGTATACAGTGTGTCCGATATTAGTAGGTAATGTATTGGGATCTTTAAAACCATTAGAGATAGAAAGATGTTTATTGGTGAAGATAAAGGTCAAATTGGACAGTTGGTATAAATTTTAAATTCGACAGTTTGGTTTTGAGATACCATCGTTTGCCTTTTTTATGGTGGTCATTTTGTTTTACATCACATTTAAAAGGACAGTTTTTTTGAAGATGATGCATAATTTTTTATATAAATGTTTTATTTTTATGTCAAAAAACAAAAAAAAAATACCCAAGTTTCCCAATAAGGAATTTTGTTGGAATAGTCCATTTAAGACCATTATATTCGTATGTACCCAAACAAAGACGAAGATTCACTGAGTGTGCATCGAGTGAAATGCCTTTTAGTGACTTTTGTTATAAACGACGCAAAGTAGAATTCACACAAAAATATTTATTAATATTCTCAACCTAAAAACTAATTTTTTATTAACTTTTAAACTAGACCTTATAACATATAAAAAATTAAATATACTTACCGTTTCTAAATTAGCTGAAACATAATAGAAAAACTAAATAAAATATGATTATTTAGAGAGAAACAATGTTCTTTACACTTACTACCTATCTACTTGACGTTTTTTAAAAACCGAGCGAAAAGCATTAAAAAATAACATCTAGTAATATTTTACCGAAAACTCTTTCTCTTTAACATGAGTTGCAATCAGAGAGCCATTTTTTCATGATTTTTTAACAATACGATAAAATTTGTAAAAGGGATAACAAAATAGACTTAACAAAAGAATATAATTTAATGCTATAATTTAAAATGCCGATGGTTTTTTATAAAAGCACTTTTTGCACTTTCTATTTATATTTTTTAGGAAGATTATATTTAGAGATTTTATTGCTTACATGGCCATATGATTAAAGGACAAAAACAATATAAACAAAATAAAAGTCACCGTCAGTCGATGCACATTGAGTAAATCTCCATCTTTGTTTGGGTACATAAGTTTTTAAAGTTTAGAAATACACTTGCATTAACTTGCCCAACAGAATTCCTTATTAAAAAGGGAATGACAATTCTTTGTAGGCTTCATGTTTTTTAACTTAAAAATACAATTTTCTTATGAAATGCTAGACATCATCCTAAAGAAAAATAAGCTCCTAAAAAGTTGTCCCAACAGGATCTTAAAATATTTTGAAAAAGAAAAATACATCACTATTTAAAAATGCATTTTTTTATATCAAGTCAAGACAAAGCCGCATTAGAACGACAGTAAATTTACAACTAAATGACCTACAACATTTCCCATTTAACCAACTTCCTTTACTTTATGGTTTCCAAGATCCGATCACCAATTTTAGACAAAAATTAAGTTTCTGGACGAAAATGCTTAAAGCGAGAAATCTCGAGAAATTTGGGCTTACTCGTGACGAAAAAAACAGGGTCGAGAATTTGAGAACTCGAGAAATCAGGTTACATTTGTTTTTCGGATGCTTTTATAAGTAAAGGAAAATAAAGACTTGCAAATGATTAAACGTTTCTTAAAACTAAAGAACGCTAGTCACTAACTGACTTAAATGTGTTATCAAAGTGAAATGATGCCTATATTAAAGTTCTTAAATCTTTATGGAAACTTTTGCATTTATTTAAAATGTGTGTTAAGGTTTTATCCAGAATAATAGACATTAATAAACTACATCTGTAAGAAACAATTTTATGCATATGTTTTTGCATCATGCAAATCCGACATTTGGATTCAGCGACTTTAAAAACATATGCATGAATGTTTTCGGATTTCTTCTATATTTTTTTCTTTACTTGACATTCAAGTGGCCTTGAATCTGACTTTAAAATCCGGTTCGCCGACCTTGAAAACATTCATACAATTTTTTTCAGATTTTTCGAATCATATTTAACATTTATATCCTAAAAACACTCTAAAATGACCTTAAAATGACCTTAAAATGACCTTTAGGATAGACGTAAATAAAAGCTGGATTCGGACTTAGTGACTTTGAAAACATATGCATACATTTTTCCAGATTTAACCTTCAAATGACCTTGAACCTGACGTGATGGAGGTTAACCGACCCTCTAATCATAATGAGCGACCCCAAAAGCCCTAGTAGCACCTAACCATTTCCGGCGTTCCCGCGTAGATTAAATGTTGACCTGTGTTATTTACTCAAGTGTTATGTTTGTTATGTTATGTATTGAATTTTCCGAAGGCACCCTAAAGTTTTGAATTTTTCTCGAGTTTTTGGGAATTCCTTGGGAATGCCTGGGAATTTTTAGTCGAGAATTGTCGAGTCCCGAAATAAAAATCGAGAAATCTGAAACCCTAGAGACATTTTTATAAAGAGTAAAATAAAACAGATATTAAATATAAAGTAGGTACGCTACTGATTTTTTGTATAAAAGAAATCCATTTAGATCTTCCGCCATCATAAACAGCACACGCGTTTCTGGTATTTAGGTTTTAGACATGATTGCAAATAATTTCGTAAAACGTTTCGGTAATTCATGTTCTGATTGAAAATAAATTTTGATTTGGGTGACTAACTTTCCACGGAAATATTTATTATTCCTTTGGGAAATACTGCGATAGGACAAGGTTATAAAATATCGATTAGTATCTAAAACTTTATTATCCGTTGGGATGGAACAAATTAAGGGAAACTTCTCGTATCTGTTAGACCTTATTAAGACAGTTGTAATATATTAAATTTATCAACAAAAACAATTTATCATCTATATTGGAAAATATTAGGTTCGAGATTTAGATTATGGAGTAATAGGGTAAGGGTCCCGTGAATAAACACGGATATTTATTTTGCAAAATTAATTTTATTCAGGAAATAGGCAAAGACAAATATTTATGGTAGATTAAATGGGTTTACTTTACATAAAGTGTTTAAAATTCACTTTTTAGTCAAACCGGAAATTGACTTAATTGAATTGAATTAATAACTTATAAACATTAAACCGATAGCTAAAAATATTTTGTTTTTTTTGCAAAACCATAAGTCCATATAATTTAAGCCAATATAATATAATATAAAATTTCGTTTAATCTAAATCTCAAAAAGAAATAACTGGATATGTAATAAAAAGAGTCAAACTAATGTTTTACAAACGTCCGTTAAGTTTAATTTTTATTGCTTGCTTCCAGTATCTAAAATGTCATTTTATGACACTGGTGTTAATAGTATATTACATAACAAGTGTGGTAAGTAGATTTTTAGCGCACGCAAAGTGAAGTTTGCAAAACGAGCCAAAGGCGAGTTTTGCATTTACTTAAGTGCGCTAAAACCGTTTACCACTCGAGTTATTTACGTGGAGAGTAATAATTGTTAAACGATGTTTAAATAAACGATTTTTGAAAAGTCCTTAGTACAAATGATCTAACCGCACTAGTGCGCTAAAGTAACAGTTACCACACTAGTGCGGTAAAGTGACACTTACCACACTTAAAATAGTGTTTGTAACCTCAGTTACCGCACGGTTGTAGATAAAAGTAATTTACTTTTAACACAAATAGGAAATTACAGAAACGTAATCAAAATAAATTATTTATTAAATTAAAAGAACAATTACTAAAAATACAATTCGAATAAAAAACTCCATGGTCAATTTCATTGATGGTTGTTACACAATTTACTTGGTAAGATATGTACCCGGGCAGAACGCAATGTCATCCACCAAAGTTTTGGACAAAATTTGATTGGCAATTTTCTTTTTCTCTTATAGCGAGTCTTCTATATAACCCTCTGCTACTGTACTGGACTTCCATCCACCGTGTCCCTTAAGTGGAGTAAGATTAGCACCAGAGTCCGCCAACAAAATAGCTAAGGAACGTCGGAAGCAAAGTCCAGTGTAAAGATGGGAATCGGCCAATTTAAAAATGTAGCTATTTAAGCAGGCATTTTTCCAAATGTGTTGATTCCAACAAGAGTTATGGCACATTTATTCTTTAAGCATTTTATATAAACTCTTGAATGAATAATATTCACGAAGGGCTATATACTTTATAATATTTTTTTTAATGTCAAAACACAGTTCTTCTCGACGACAGGCTCCAAATACACCGAAAATTGCTTGCTTAATGGTGTTTGTAAAAAAATAGTGTATGAATACGTGCTAAAAGTTCGAAGGTATAAAGACTTCCCTTTTTACAAAATAAAATATTACTTTTAGCACTTATATCATCAATACCTATTACGGGATAAAGTGCACTTTCAAATAATTTTCCAAATGATATATATTTTATTGGATATTATTACATTAGTTTAAAATAATTGTATTTTAGTTAGTTATAATAAATATAATATAATTTAATAATAAGTAACACTGTCATAATAAAACATGAATAATTAATAAATTTTCAATACTTATGACCATCGACACCAAGTGGGGTGAACTTGTAAATTGACATTCAACAAAACTGCACAACTCTAGAAAAAAGTAGTATCTACCCAAAAATACAAAATTGACTCCCTGGTATCTTTGCATACCTAGTATTGTTTTACACCTACATACATTTTACAAAAGCGGTATATTTGTGTCGAAATAAAAAATTAGTTTCAGTTTGTTTTATTTGGGTTACTCGCCTTTCTACTTTTTGGAAAATGGGACCCCCTTGGTCCGGGTCCAAGGGTATACGGGCTGACCCTGTCCAGCCCTATTGACCTCTATGAACTTGCAGATCGCCTGCAACAAAAAAGAAGAAAACCCCCAAAAATCACAAATGTTAGTATACGTTTCGTTGGCAAGTCTGCCACCGTTGTCAAGACAGAAACTAAAACAAAAAATTAAACTAAATTTTAAGAAATTTTGGGTCTTAAAACTTAGGAAATTCTGATAGCTTTTTTACCTTTTAATGACGTTTTGTTTTGTTGCAGGCGATCTGCAAGTTCATAGGGGTCAATAGGGCTGGACAGGGTCAGCCCGTATACCCGAGACCCGGACCAAGAGGGTCCCATTTTCCAAACAGTAGAAAGGCGAGTAACCCAAATAAAACAAACTGAAACATGAATCCGCCAAAAACTAGAGAACATATTTAAAAAATTAGTTACTGCCAATAAAATTTTGACAAAATAAAAATGCATAAAAGAAGCTTATTTAAATATTAATGCTTATTATTTTTATTTCATTCTGTGGTAACTTTGTTTTTAAATGATACTCGCGCTTACTAAATTTTATTCCTATAAATAAGGAGAGTAGTAGTCCCACCGCTGTGTTCACACGTCGTTGTCGTAATTGGGCCCAGTAGAGATCTTTTGGAACATGCGCTAGAGCTGCTGGTAATCGGCAACTCTTTTGGCTAGCGTATGGAACGAGATCCGAAGCTAAGATGAACACAAGTCTTAACTCAAGGTGTTAGCATACCGTACTGATGAGTAAATGACATCCTGTGCCTTAAACAGGTGTCGCCAACGGTGCCTCTGGGATGCAGGGCGACCTCTCAGAGTATCTAGCCTTACTGCGGTAATGCGGAGCTCTGCCGTGGTGGACTATTACTTCCCTAGCTCCAAACAGAAACCGGACAGAACCGCTTTCATAGGAAAAAAGTGACAAAGGTGCGCTGACCGAAACAGATAAATCGTTTCAAGAGGTGTTACCCAAGGTCACAAGCAGACAAAGGTGCGCTGACCGAAACGGGTGAATCCGTTTCGAAAGGTGCCCCTGAAGTCAGGGCTAATCCATCCCGACCAAACAGGTGCTGGGGAAGGGATCCCTGAATCCAAACAGAAGGCGGACAGAACGCCTTTATGGGAAAAAGGGTTCCCTGGCTTTAAACAGAAAGCGGATGGGATAGTTTTCATAGGGTAAGGCCAGAGATGCGGCCTCAGAAGGAACATCTGGTTCCTGTAACAAGGACCTGGTAGCTACCCACGTCACTAGACCGGGAAAGGAGGGCATGACGGATATAATCGTCTGTTCGTCATGCTGTCCAGGAGATAGGGACACCAGAACACATCAGAACACATATTGTGCTCGTGTCCGGTAGCGACACGAGTAAGAGGAGATGTAAGAACTCTCTCCCAATCTGATATCGAATTAATTAGAAGTCTGATCATATTGGGAGGAATGTAAAAGGGTGTGAGCCTTAATAGACCGAACGGTCGCAGTGGAGGGCGTAAAAAGTCCACTCACTTTAAACCTAACCTATACCTAAGGAGAGTAGTAAATATAAAGAGTTTCTGCTGTTTTTCTACAAAATTGAAAGTTTGCATATACTTATATACTGTTTTCCTACATAGTTGGGCAGAATGGGCCGTTATTACTTAAGTATTTTGTTTCCCTTAATAGTTTCTTTTATTTTCTTGGTGAAATAATTACTTAGCTAACATTACTTAGTTAAAATATATAAAGTTTTTTTTACGTTTATATACAAATTAGTTTATACATGTTAATTCCAATTCGACCATTAGTTACCCTTAGGATCTCGGAAACTATGAAGGACACGAAGATGATTAAATTGTGGCAAAGTTGCAACATTTTAACCCGCCGTTTAGAAAGTTCTATGATTCCGAGTATATGCGGAGATATCCGAGAAAAACACGACTTTTGGAAAATCGTTTTTATGTTTTTCTGGATTTATTCAAAGCAGATTTTAAAATAAATTGCATATTTACACTGCCACTTTGTCCGCGTTATTTGGTGTTTTTTTCAGATTTCATATCCGACGTTTCGTCACTCGACCACCATTGTCGACTTTATTTTTTCTTAGGGCACCGTATTAAATTTTTACAAAGGTAAATAGTGCTTCTTATTCGGATTTTAACAATGTATAACAGGTCATACTTTAAAAGCTACTAACCCTATTTATTTGAAAAACTATTTATATTCGTAGTTGGCCTTGATTTCGGCGAACTGTTTTTTAAATTTTTTCTTAGTTAACAACTAAATAAAATTTTATTTTATTAACTTGCTAAAAAATGAAGGAGTAGTGAAATAAAAAACAACAATTAAAGAGCAAAAAGCTTACCAGAGATGATATACAAAAATATTACAAGTATTTAAAATAATGACCTTCCTTTGGGATACTAAGACACATGCATTTAAATGATTTATTAACAGCCCTAGTTTCACAATTTAAATAGAAAAAATCCTACTTGCATCAAATCTTTTTTCTGGTTTTTTTAAATGCGCCCATTTAGAAAACATTTTTTTTTTATATAAAAATATGCTCGAGTATATCATATATCCTTACTAGTAAGGAAAAGTCACATATTAACACGTTCACTGCGATACCAGTCAGAAGTGTCTTGTTCAAAAACACGGGACCAGGCGCATGTGTCTGGTAAGTGTTTTTTTCATTGCGGCGGTACCAGACACATATGCCAGGTGTGTATGGCCCTTTTTTTCATATTATTTTTTAAAAGCGTTTTAACTATTAACATGTATTTTTGCATTTTTGTCTTAAAATTATAATTAGAATAATGGGTTCTAGCCGTTAAGAGCTAATTGAAAGGATATGCAAAATACCGCTAATTCAATTAAGCAGCTTTATTTATAAAATATGTAAGTGTAAGATATTTACAAATATGAAAAATAAAATAATACACTAAAGAAAAAAGAAAACTGAACACTTACAAACATAAATATTTTGTTTACAGCTTTAAATATGATACAATATGCTTCTCATTAAAGCAGGAGAGGCACATTGCTGGTTTTAAATCACAATCAGCACAGTAACTTGACACTTTCGTAACTTTTTTGTCTGCTTCTTTACAGAATAATGTAGCTTTTAGCTTTTTATAGCAGCCTACACAGTTTCGACGCCGTTTTCTTCCAGGCCCTTGTTCATAAGCAAATGTATGTACCTTTTGGGAGTGCAAGCTGACCTTACATTCTGTTCAGAATCTTCATCCACTAGCGCCATTGCTAGGTTCTCTCTAAACTGGAGCATGCTAAGACTTTTGTTGTTTGTATTATTGTTGTAATAGTACACCACTACACCACAAAACTGCATATAACTAGGTTAAACACATGTGAATGCTGTACCAGTTACAGGTGTCCAGTACCGCACAAAAGTAAAACTATTTTAACGTGGTGCTTCACCGGTCGCATGTGTCCGGTATATACTACGCATTCTAAGAAAGTTGAGCATTTCACCAGCATCAGATAGCTACCTGTAACTCTGCGGAAGGAAAAACGGTTCAAAAGATACAGCCTTCGCCGCAACGTAATATATGTCACAACCAGTGCCCGATGTAACGTAACGTTACCAGACATATGTGACTGGTATCGCAGAGAACGTGTTAAACAGTAATTAGATATTTATGTATTTTTTTTACCTCGAATAGAGGGCAAATCTTTTAACAGCGCTCTATGATTTTTAAAATATTCTGATTTTAGGCTCAAGAAAAATAAACATTTTTTGAATTTTTTTCACTTAGTTCACTTTTTCTGATAATAAATTCACCCAAATGGAGACCCTGTTAGATTATGTCGTTTTTCTTCTTAGGTGTTATACAGTACGTTAATTTAAAACTTACTCAAAAACAGTCATTAAAAGGAAAGACTCAGTTTCCTTATAAATATTTTTATATGAATATTCTTTAAATTTTATGTTAGGTAGTAAAATTTCTTCTTTGGTACATATGTGACGCTTTTCCTGTGACGGCTAAAATGAAATAAATCTAAGTGGAGAAAAAAGGAATATTAGCCTGTGGGGGTAGATAAAGTAGGTATTTAATTTGTTACTTCTGTAAGGTATTCTCTGTAATATTTTTTCTCTTTTTTATATAACTCAAAAATTACAGTTTTCTTTCGGAGTGACAATATGGATATGACAAAATTATTACTCTAAATAGTAAAATGCTCTAGTCAAGATTAAGTTCATATTTTGATTTACTATGCGACACGTAATTATTGTAAGTGTTTAACTCAGAGAGTTTTAAAATAAAAAAAAATCTCGCAAAATGGCGGTTTCTCAAAAAAAAAAAAATTTTTATTTTTTAACTTTTCCGACTTTTTAAAAATAGTAAAAATTTACTTGGTTCCCTTTATAGAGAAATATATAAAGAAAATTCATACTAACTTTCAAGAAAATCGGTTAATTGGAACTTGAGATTTTGTGACAAACGTTTCGAAAAAATTAGTTTAAAGACAAACGCGTCTAAAGTTTTAACTTTCGATTCTAGCTTCATTGCGCCAAACAACAACTTTAGCTATAGCTTTTAAAATTATTCGTATTTTAAAAATCCTTTTTTCACAAACGAGTTAAAAATTCAAATTTTAACACTATCTAGATGCCTTAAAAATGTTACTTTAAAGCACTTAGTGCCTTAAAGTAACATTTTAAAGCAGTAGTATTAAAAGTGAAATGTCAAATTCTGAAAGCTAAACTCAACGCTTATTTATTTACTAACATTTATATTAATTGTTCAGTTAGGGTTCCCTGGGCAGTAAATCCAGCGATGCTCTACTGGCCGCTTCATCTATCTCTTTAAATGGTCGATGCAACCAATCCTTTCTCCTACATTTTCTTCCATTTCAAGTTGATTTTAGGTAAAAACTCAAACGAGCTAAAACTGACACGATGTATCAAATTTGAAGTATACATGCCATAACCAACCAGCATCAACAACGGTTGTTGGAATTTATTAATAATTGCCAACTTCAATAATTTTTATAAACGTACGATACTATCTAAAACCATATTTTTTAGTGTTTAAATAATTTAATTTTTTACTGCATTTTAAGGGACTCATGTGAGTTGCAGAACTCGCTTTGCTTGTTCTGCAAACTTTCACATTCGTGCCTTAAAATTGTGCTTTTAACACTTATATTATACAGGGTGTCCCAGAATATGTGAGCAATCTCTCGGAATCGAATAGAAAACCCAAAAATATTATGACACGATCCCATAAACTTTTTTCCTACGAGCCTCCCCTACGGAGATACAGGTACATAAAGGACGACCCTGAAAATCGTTTTTTATTAATAACTTTTTAAATTCTAGTCGTAATTTAATATTTTTTTAAATATGATGGTTAATAGATAACTCTTCTTAAAATGAACCCATTAAATCATATTTGACTTATTTAGTTTGCCAGGGACGGACTAGCTCTGACACAATAATAGCAATTTTTTTATACCCTTTTGGGTAGCTTTAACCTTAAACTAAAAAAAAAGGTATTTTAGATTGACATCGATAAAATTAACTGTTTACGAGAAATACAATATCATGTCTGGTAATTCTTTTTTACGGTATACAGGGTGTTTTCTAATTGTACGTCAATATTTAAGAAGGCAGTTTTTGGGTCCATTAAAAAAAAAACTTTATATGAACGTATGTCCTAAACGTCTCAACTTTTAAGATACAGGGTGGTAAAATTTTTAAAAATAAATTATTTATTATTAATATCTGTAATACCACTTTAGATATTTTAATGAAATTTGGTACACATGTACTATGTATCAAAAAGCATTTTGTAGTGTATTGCATTCTTTTTTATTTGCCAAAATAGGCAGGATCAAATTCTGTACGAACACCACTGGTGGAAATAAAAAAAAAGTGGTACACTACAAATTGTTTCTTTATACATAGTACATTTATGACAAATTTCATTAAAATATCTAAAGTGGTATTACAGATATTAATAATCAGTGTTAGGACGTTTAGGACATAAATTTATATAAAGTTTTCTTCTTAAAATGAACCCAAAAATTGCTTCCCCAAATATTGCAACCAAGAAAACACCCTGTATAATGTAAAAAAAAATATATCAATCATGATTTTTATATTTCTCGTAAACAGTTGAATTTTTCTATGTCAATCAAAAATATTTGTTTTTTTAGTTTAAGGTTAAAGCTATTCAAAAATAATATCGTAAAGCCTTTAGCATACAGGGTGTTAAAAAAATTGCTATTATTGAGTCAGAGCTAGTCCGTCCATGGCAAACTAAAAAAGCCAAATAAAATTTAATTAGTTCATTTTAAGAAGACTGATCTAGTAACCATCATATTAAAAAAAAAATATTAAATTAAGCCTAGTATTTGAAAAGTTATTTAAACAAAAACGATTTCCGTTATGTACCTGTATCTCCGTAGGGGAGGTTCATAGAAAAAAGTTTATGGAACTTGTCATAATATTTTAGGTTTTCTATTAGATCCTGAGACATTGCCCACATATTCTGGGACACCCTGTATATAACTATTAATCTTGAATATCTAAACTACCGAAATATAAAAAAATTATCAATTGTTTTTACTTTCGAGACTAGAGTAGATACCTCCTTAATTTTTTTGCCAAAATAAGATCTCTTAAAAATAGATAGATTATAAAAAATAGCATTTAAAATAAACCATGGGTGTCAGAAATATATTACTTAAAAGCCATTGCAAGATTTTGATTGTGCGATAAATTTGCTGGGTAGTGTATATCTTGCCTGGTATCCTAATATGTTGGATATTTTATTATAATACCTCTTTAAAGCTAAGCCATAAATAATAGCCCCTTTATAGTGAAAGCCAGTTCTGCATCCGAAGCTCTGAACGAAGTAAATATTGTTCTTTAGTTTTTGATCCTTTAAAAGAGTTGTTTGCAAGCTTTATGGCCGTATACTTAAAGCCAAACCTGCCAACTTCAAAGAGAGCGTTATGTGTTACGGTGTTACACTTCACTGAAAAATCCCGGTTTTGAATTAACTCTTTCATGTGTTTCATGCATAATAAAGTCAAGTTGTCGAGAAAATTGGCTTTTTGGTACGAAAACATTATAACGTCACACTTTGTTTTCTCTAAGCGTTTAATATAAAAGGAGATTATTAGCATTTCTGGAATTTCCTGATACAACAATATAACAAATTAAAATAGGATGTGTTTCTTATGACTAAGAGGTAGCAGTTGTCTTTTGCTTATGAGGTAATTATTTTTTTTTTAACCAGGTACAGTCCAAGAGACACATTGTTACCGAATCTTAAAGTTTTAAAGGTATAAAAAAATGGAATCTGCAATCAGATGTTTTTACAATTTCAACCCTCCAGGAATAAATTAACATAAGAAATGTTCTACAGATGATATGTAATAAGCATGCATGAGAATAGCACTTCGTTTTTCTTTAATAAATGGGAAATTGAAATATTATTAGCTATTTTATGTACAAAAGCCGTTAAAAATTTACAAAGCAAAGGCAGAAACCTACAGCACAGAAAGTAAGCTTTTTTATGAGAAAAGTGTCAGTAACCATAACAGAAGGAATAAAGAATGTTTAAAATGGTAGAAGAAACGGTATTTTATGTAGGATCTAATGAAAAACATTTACAGTTTGTGCGGGTTCTGAATACTTCACAACTTAACTAACACGCCAAAAAAAGATAAGTATATCTATTCATTGGCAGACAATTTTTTTTAAAACAATGCCGCCAAAATCTATCCTTGCACGAGACCTGACGCGGCTCAGACATCACGATGACATAACACACAAACCACTATACAAAAGACTACCATTTTATTACGGAGATGATAAGTAATCCTTCTTATTTTCACACTTTAATTTTTAAACCCATCCTATAATGAAATTGCAGACAAATACCAAGACACACTTACAAAACAAACGCCAACACCAAGAACGAATGAAGAATGAATGAAGGAGTAAATAGAATGAATAAACAAGTAAATCTTAAATAAAATGTGAGAATAAATGCAAAGTACCAGGTATAACAAACATACCGAGCAATGTTTAAAAGCTTCTTGTACCTGACGTTGTTGCTACTTGTACCTGATGTAAATCAAGCTGGTTTTTTGAAAACTTTTTCCAGCGAATTATATAAAATATAATATTTAAGTAGTAACAAATAACTCCCATCATACTTTTAGGTAGAACAAATGTCTGGCAGTGTGTGAAAGATTACTAATCGGAAAACGCTTACTTACCATCAACCAATACTTCCCACCTACCCCCGGGTTACCATCTGCCCTAACCCTCCCTGGTTGCTTTCAAGTCGCAAAGCCTGAGAAGGCAATCGCAAGAGCACTTTGTGATATATTGCTTGTACCTATTTATTATGTAAATATCGTATATGTTAGTAGGTGTTGTACATATTATATTAATGAATAATGGTATTTGAAAGGAAGGCTCTAAATACCAAGCACTTCAGAAGCTGTTGTGGTGTAAACGTAACGTGTTTTCACCATTTAAGTTTGGTTATCAAAGTAACGCCCATGTGTTTTTGTTTTGCAAGGTTTAGCCGCAAATTAGTAGGGGGTAAAAGTTAAAATTTTCTTTAAGACAGGGAATTAGGTTGACCAAATTTTTGATTATGTTTTACTGTATTTATGAAGTAGAAATTAAAGTTGTCAATCTTTTAAACATTTAAATGTTATGATTTAATTGCAACAGCAAGTTAAAAAAAATGTCAAATTCTACTTTATTTTACTAATAACAAAAAAGAGCTAATATGTTATACTAAACGAGCATTTGTTCTAAAAGAACCCTAAATAGTCATAAATATGTAAGAACAAATCTTTTATTGTTCTCAAAATTATCTAAAATATCACCAAATAAAAATATTTTAACAAAAATTGTACTTTAAAACTAAACAAACATATTAAATTTTTAAGTGTGCATTAGTAACTTATAAAGCACTTTATTGCCGGGCCCTTTCTTTTTTTTTTATTTTAAAAAGATTGTAATAGGAATTATTTGTTGAATACAATAGATCTCAAGAATTACTACGTAAACTTGTGCTAAGCCTAAATGCTGGTTTAACTGCAAACCTTAAAATTCATAGTTAATTAAAAAATTAATCATATTTCATCTCAAAAAATTACTTTAACTTAACTTCTTACTGACCCCAAAATATAGCGTAATGCAGGCATAAAATAATGTTAAAATAAGAAAGAGTTTAAAATGAATAAAAATTAAGCAATCATTAAAGTTTTTATCAAAAAAGAAACTATTAATATTTTGATTATACAATTTATAGTGTATTTTTTTCTGTATAAAGGAAGTGATTTTTAAGTGATAATCAAGTATGCTACCTTTGATAATCATGCGTGCTACCTCTGACAATCGTTTATGCTACCAGGCTTGGTCATTTGATTTAGCTACTATATCTACATGTATGTACACTGTACAGGGTGTCACAGAATATGTGGGCAATCTCACGGAATCTAATAGAAAACCTAAAAATATTATGTTCCCATAAACATTTTTCCTACGACCCTCCCATACGGAGATACAGGTACATAACAGACGCCCCTGGAAATCGTTTTTTTTAAATAACTTTTAAAATGCTAAGCGCAAAATTAATATTTTTTTAATACGATGGCTACTAGATAGGTATTCTTAAAATAAAACCCATTAAATCATATTTGGCTTATTTAGTTTGCCAGGGATGGACTAGCTTTAATACAATAATAGCAATTTTTTTAACACCCTGTATGATAAAGGCTCAACAATATTATTTTTAGGTAGCTTTAACCTTAAACTAAAAAAAGGTATTCTTGGTTAACATCGAAAGTTTTCTTCTTAAAATGAACCCAAAAATTGCTTCCCCAAATATTGCAACCAAGAAAACACCCTGTATAATGTAAAAAAATATATCAATCATGATTTTTATATTTCTCGTAAACAGTTGAATTTTTCTATGTCAATCAAAAATATCTTTTTTTTAGTTTAAGGTTAAAGCTATTCAAAAATAATATCGTAAAGCCTTTAGCATACAGGGTGTTAAAAAAATTGCTATTATTGTGTCAGAGCTAGTCCGTCCCTGGCAAACTAAAAAAGCCAAATAAAATTTAATTAGTTCATTTTAAGAAGACTGATCTAGTAACCATCATAGTAAAAAAAAATATTAAATTAAGCCTAGTATTTGAAAAGTTATTTAAACAAAAACGATTTCCGTTATGTACCTGTATCTCCGTAGGGGAGGTTCATAGAAAAAAAGTTTATGGGAACTTGTCATAATATTTTTAGGTTTTCTATTAGATTCTGAGACATTGCCCACATATTCTGGGACACCCTGTATATAACTATTAATCTTGAATATCTAAACTACCGAAATATAAAAAAATATCAATTGTTTTTACTTTCCAGACTAGAGTAGATACCTCCTTAATTTTTTTGCCAAAATAAGATCTTTTAAAAATAGATAGATTATAAAAAATAGCATTTAAAATAAACCATGGGTGTCAGAAATATATTACTTAAAAGCCATTGCAAGATTTTGATTGTGCGATAAATTTGCTGGGTAGTGTATATCTTGCCTGGTATCCTAATATGTTGGATATTTTATTATAATACCTCTTTAAAGCTAAGCCATAAATAATAGCCCCTTTATAGTGAAAGCCAATTCTGCATCCGAAGCTCTGAACGAAGTAAATATTGTTCTTTAGTTTTTGATCCTTTAAAAGAGTTGTTTGCAAGCTTTATGGCCGTATACTTAAAGCCAAACCTGCCAACTTCAAAGAGAGCGTTATGTGTTACGGTGTTACACTTCACTGAAAAATCCCGGTTTTGAATTAACTCTTTCATGTGTTTCATGCATAATAAAGTCAAGTTGTCGAGAAAATTGGCTTTTTGGTACGAAAACATTATAACGTCACACTTTGTTTTCTCTAAGCGTTTAATATAAAAGGAGATTATTAGCATTTCTGGAATTTCCTGATACAATAATATAACAAATTAAAATATGATGTGTTTCTTATGACTAAGAGGTAGCAGTTGTCTTTTGCTTATGAGGTAATTATTTTTTTTTTAACCAGGTACAGTCCAAGAGACACATTGTTACCGAATCCTAAAGTTTTAAAGGTATAAAAAAATGGAATCTGCAATCAGATGTTTTTACAATTTCAACCCTCCAGGAATAAATTAACATAAGAAATGTTCTACAGATGATATGTAATAAGCATGCATGAGAATAGCACTTCGTTTTTCTTTAATAAATGGGAAATTGAAATATTATTAGCTATTTTATGTACAAAAGCCGTTAAAAATTTACAAAGCAAAGGCAGAAACCTACAGCACAGAAAGTAAGCTTTTTTATGAGAAAAGTGTCAGTAACCATAACAGAAGGAATAAAGAATGTTTAAAATGGTAGAAGAAACGGTATTTTATGTAGGATCTAATGTAAAACATTTACAGTTTGCGCGGGTTCTGAATACTTCACAACTTAACTAACACGCCAAAAAAAGATAAGTATATCTATTCTTTGGCAGACAAATTTTTTAAAACAATGCCGCCAAAATCTATCTTTGCACGAGACCTGACGCGGCTCAGACATCACGATGACATAACACACAAACCACTATACAAAAGACTACCATTTTATTACGGAGATGATAAGTATAGCTTGTCTGCTGGTTCTGAAGCTACGGAAAATATTTTAGGAATGCAGACAAAATATAATGAAGGTTGTCAAATTCATTTATTAAATTTCATCGGTTTAATATAAATTATTACCTGTAGCTGCTGTAACTCCTTATTTTAATAAAACTTGTTTAAGATTTAAAATAATATTATTGAAAATAATTTTAAGTTAATATATTGTTATTTAATTAATATATTATTAATTATATCTATTTAATTTTGGCATCGGTTAAATGATAATATTATTTAAACTAAGAAATATGGCAACAGGTCAAAAGAACTTCTCCTTCTTATGAATATTGCTCTTGCATCTCTTTTTAACTGACACTCCGGAAGAGCGAAAAGTATAATCATATGTTGAATTTTGACACGCCCCCGAGGACTTGTTATAACCAGTGTCGCAGATTAGAAAACCTTGGCCGATTATTGTTGATTGAATTGACGACTTTGATTTTGGCATTATAGGACGTACTTTTAGGGTCGCCATCCGTCCGGGTTTCCCGGTTGTCCTAATTTAGAGGGCATCCGAGGTGCGTCCGACCGGGGCCTCATTTGTAGTCCGGGTTAAAAATTTTTAAGTCGTGGGCGGCTCGCAACACACGCACTGCGCCCGCACGCCGCGTTCAAATTTAATTTTATTTTGTTAGGTTTAATATTTTAATAAGGTTTTGTTTTTATAACAGCGTATATCAATAATTTGTGTTTTATTTTAAGAATAAAAACTGTAATAAGATTCTGTTTTGTTAGATGACTAAATTTAATTTTAAGGTCTGAGAATAAGTAAAAAAGTGATTTATGACATTTTCAACTTTTTTTTGTTACACTGATTATGTTAAAAAAAAAACCTGTTGACATGTCCGGTTTCTGGGCTCTAAAATCCTGGGTTTTCACGCGTCTTGTCCTAGTTGCCAAATTTTAGAGATGGCAACCCTACGCACTATTAACAAGTTTTATATAGGGTTAAAACAGGTATGTAAATATAATTATGTACTTAAAACATATGAACGGGTACCAGATGTTTACGCCATCTGCTGACCCAAGGGGAAAGCATACTCCTCTTAGCCTACGGTGTCACTGACTTGTTTACTAGGATTTTTATAGATATTCATCTTCGACTAGCTTGTCTGATGAGATCTGATTTAGTTCGAAACTGGTCACAAGATTTCGTTGAGTGAAATCTCTACAAAGTTAGTTTGTAAATAAACTACACTATCATTATGTACTTATTAAAATTAGGCATTTTTGTTCTAATAATGTACTGATAATATAGAATAAAGACCACCATTTTAATTTTATTTAAAATGATTACTTAACAAAAAATTAATCACATTTTTAAAGGTTCTCACGTTAAAGAAACTCTTAAGGCCAATACTCCAAGTCATGGATTTCTCATACAAAAAAGACGCATTTCGAAACATTTAAAAGCCAATGGGTTTTATTTTTGCAAATGCCAAAATAAAAAAAAATGTTGGTTAAAAACCTAATATATTACATTGGAGATAAAAGGTATATGCAAGAACTATACAGGGTGCCACAGATTCGAGTGCATGCATGGGGATCTCGGAAACCCTAAGAGATACAAGGTCGGTTAAATAATGGCAAAGGTGCGCATTTAGGTGCCTAACAACATGCCTATTAGAAAGTTGTAAAATTCCGAGTACTTCCGGAGATATCCGGAAAAAACCGAAATTTGCTAATTTCGTTTTTAATTTTTCCTTACGTTATTTAAAGAGATATGGAAGAACAAAAGACACTTTCTCCTGGCCACTTCTTAAGCTCTACAAAACAGCGTTAAGAGATTTTCCGTACGATGTTTCGTTTTCGTTAAACCATCATCAACTTTATTTTTTTAAATACGGACCTGGGTTTTTAATTTAATTTTTTTGAACCCCTTATTATCCCAATTACAAAAATGTATAACACTTAATATTTATTAACAAAAATGGAACGCCCCTATAAGAAATCATATGCGTTCCTTGTCTAACTCATTGCCTCTTATGGAAAATATGTTTATTTAACAGAAAAAGTATTAAGTGTTATACATCATTGTAATTGGAATTATAACTGCGTCAAAAAAATGCAATAAACAATTGAGCACCGTATTTAAAAAAATAAAGTTGATGATGGTTTAGCTAAAACGAAACGTTGTACGAAAAATCTCTTAACACTGTTTTGTAGAGCTTAAAAAGTGGCCATAAGAAAGTGTCTTTTGTTTTTCCATATCTCTTTAAATAACGTCAGAAAAAAATAAAAACGAAATCGGCAAATTTCGGTTTTTTCCAGATATCTCCGGAAGTACTCGGAATTTTACAACTTTCTAATAGGCATGTTGCTAGGCACCTAAAGGCGCAACTTTGCCATAATTTAACCGACTCCGTATCTCTTACGGTTTCTGAGATCCCCATGCATGCACTCGAATCTGTGGCACCCTGTATAAATATTTTTAAACAGGGTAATCATATCTATGTAATCGATGCTAAAATTCTCTGCTGGGTTGTGACATCACAGAAAGTCCGCTTCACAACACCAGGCAAGCGCTGGAATAGAACGAACCGCCTTCTGGTGACGTCAAAATTGTGTCACGAGCCGACTCCTATGTCATAGTAAGGTCGATGACGTGTAAAAGAAACTTGATGACTGTTATTTTTTTGTTGTTATTGTTGTGCATCGTTGTGAATTTTGAGTTTTTTCAGAAATAAATATTTTATTGCAGTGTTCTTCCATAACGGTGTTTTAATTGCTTATTACTACTAAAAAATCTGATATTTTAAGATTTAAGATATTTATAGCACGCCTATGGTTTCGCATTCCTGAAGGCGTTTCCGCTTTCCCCTTACGTATACCCCGTAGCTTCAGACCCGACCGACGACCTATAACAAACATACCGAGCAATGTTTAAAAGCTTCTTGTACCTGACGTTGTTGCTACTTGTACCTGATGTAAATCAAGCTGGTTTTTTGAAAACTTTTCCAGCGAATTATATAAAATATAATATTTAAGTAGTAACAAATAACTCCCATCATACTTTTAGGTAGAACAAATGTCTGGCAGTGTGTGAAAGATTACTAATCGGAAAACGCTTACTTACCATCAACCAATACTTCCCACCTACCCCCGGGTTACCATCTGCCCTAACCCTCCCTGGTTGCTTTCAAGTCGCAAAGCCTGAGAAGGCAATCGCAAGAGCACTTTGTGATATATTGCTTGTACTTATTTATTATGTAAATATAGTATATGTTAGTAGGTGTTGTACAGGGTGAGTCAACGATAGAGTAAAGTTCATTATTTCATTGGTTTCAAAAGTTATGAGAAAATAGTAAATACAAAAGATGTAAAGATTCTTAGGATGCACAATTTAAAATTATTTTAAAGTATACAGGGTGGCTCAAAAAAGCGTGACGAAGAAAACATACATTTTTTTAAATGAAACACCCTATTTTTAAATTTTGTTTTGAATTCCTTTTAAAATTCTTCAACTTTTTTATTAATAATAATGCATACCTAAACCTAATAGTTTTTCCAATATTTCAATTTTTCTAAAAAGAAAATAATTTTCACACTTGCAAAAAATTACGATAGCGCCATTATTTTTGAAGGTAGATCACTCATATTTGTTATTAGCGTTATTCGAAGATGACGTAAAAGATATATGCAACGGAATTTTAATTAGATGCTACAGGGTGTTCAAAATAAACGAATATATTTGGATCATTTTAAATTGAAAAATCTCGATTTTTTTAAATGGCGCACCATATATATTATTATTTTTTCTGAAAGATCTTACAAAAACCCACAACTTTTATTAAGTATGTCATATACCTATTTTTAATACTTTGCGATTTATTTTAACTTTTCCAATATTTACCCTTCTTTCTGTCTAAGACTATTGCTATAACATTAGTTGGCCATGACAAAATGACATTGTCAAATTTTAACCTGACATCTGAGTAAATAAATTCATAAAATTTATTGTGGTGTCAGTAAATTATATACTGGGTGAGGCGCAAAGAAATACTTTGTTGGCAGTAAGACTTTACAAGGCGAAGTACCCTAATAGGCGTGTACCGACTAGGCAATCTCTTCAGTGTTTAATGGAACGGTTTAATGCTAGTGGTAGTATTGAATATGAAAAACGGAAAGTGGTAAACCGGAATGCTACCAATGAGGAAAAAGAATTGGAAATTTTACTTCAAGTTCAAGATAATCCCCAGGTCAGTAGCCGCCAAGTAGCTAGCTTATGTAATACATCCCAATCTACCGTTAACCGCACCACTAGGAAACACAAATATCATCCCTTCCACATGGAACTACACCAAGAACTTCTAGACCGCGATTTTGAACAAAGGGTAAACTTCTGCACCGTTATAAATGAAGCAATAGAGGCCGATCCAAATTTTTTGTCTAAAATAATGTTTTCCGATGAAGCTACTTTTCGCAGTAATGGTGCAGTTAATCGTCATAACATGCACTATTATTCAACAGTTAATCCAGTCTGGGTACGGGAAGTGCAAAACCAAAACCATTGGTCACTTAATGTGTGGTGTGGAATAAAACACTTTAATGTTATTGGACCATATTTTTTTCGCGAAACAGTTAACGGGCCTAGATATTTAAACTTTTTGCAGAATGATTTACCTCAACTTCTTCAATAATTTGATAACATTGAGATCCAACAAATGTGGTTTCAGCAAGATGGAGCTCCTCCGCATTACCATCGAGAAGTTTGAGAATTTTTAAATAATCATTACCCACAGAAATGGATCGGTAGAGGTGGATTCATTTGATGGCCCCTTCGATCATGTGACTTAACACCACTAGATTTCTTTTTGTGGGGATATGTTAAAGATCGTGTTTATGTGAATCCCCCTACAACACCAGAAGATATGGAAAATAGGATTCGGGACGCGTGCAGGAGAATAACACCGTTTATGCTAAGGAACGTCCAAGAAAATATACGAAAAAGACTAAACATATGTATCCAAGTAGAAGGGCATATTTTTGAACAGTTATTGCGCCATAATAATAATTAAAAATAAGTTAATCTGTAGTAATAGGTATTTATTATTATTTACTTTTTCTGTGAATTTAAAATTTAAAAATGGCCAACTAATGTTATAGCAATAGTCTTAGACAGAAAGAAGGGTAAATATTGGAAAAGTTAAAATAAATCGCAAAGTATTAAAAATAGGTATATGACATACTTAATAAAAGTTGTGGGTTTTTGTAAGATCTTTCAGAAAAAATAATAATATATATGGTGCGCCATTTAAAAAAATCAAGATTTTTCAATTTAAAATGATCCAAATATATTCGTTTATTTTGAACACCCTGTAGCATCTAATTAAAATTCCGTTGCATACATCTTTACGTCATCTTCGAATAACGCTAATATCAAATATGAGTGATCTACCTTCAAAAATAATGGCGCTATCGTAATTTTTTTGCAAGTGTGAAAATTATTTTCTTTTTAGAAAAATTGAAATATTGGAAAAACTATTAGGTTTAGGTATGCATTATTATTAATAAAAAAGTTGAAGAATTTTAAAAGGAATTCAAAACAAAATTTAAAAATAGGGCGTTTAATTTAAAAAAATGTATGTTTTATTCGTCACGTTTTTTTGAGCCACCCTGTATACTTTAAAATAATTTTAAATTGTGCATCCTAAAAATCTTTACATCTTTTGTATTTACTATTTTCTCATAACTTTTGAAACCAATGAAATAATGAACTTTACTCTATCGTTGACTCACCCTGTACATATTATATTAATGAATAATGCTATTTGAAAGGAAGGCTCTAAATACCAAGCACTTCAGAAGCTGTTGTGGTGTAAACGTAACGTGTTTTCACCATTTAAGTTTGGTTATCAAAGTAACGCCCATGTGTTTTTGTTTTGCAAGGTTTAGCCGCAAATTAGTAGGGGGTAAAAGTTAAAATTTTCTTTAAGACAGGGAATTAGGTTGACCAAATTTTTGATTATGTTTTACTGTATTTATGAAGTAGAAATTAAAGTTGTCAATCTTTTAAACATTTAAATGTTATGATTTAATTGCAACAGCAAGTTAAAAAAAATGTCAAATTCTACTTTATTTTACTAATAACAAAAAAGAGCTAATATGTTATACTAAACGAGCATTTGTTCTAAAAGAACCTTAAATAGTCATAAATATGTAAGAACAAATCTTTTATTGTTCTCAAAATTATTTAAAATATCACCAAATAAAAATATTTTAACAAAAATTGTACTTTAAAACTAAACAAATATATTAAATTTTTAAGTGTGCATTAGTAACTTATAGAGCACTTTATTGCCCTTTGTTTTTTTTTTATTTTAAAAAGATTGTAATAGGAATTATTTGTTGAATACAATAGATCTCAAGAATTACTACATAAACTTGTGCTAAGCCTAAATGCTGGTTTAACTGCAAACCTTAAAATTCATAGTTAATTAAAAAATTAATCATATTTCTTCTCAAAAAATTACTTTAACTTAACTTCTTACTGACCCCAAAATATAGCGTAATGCAGGCATAAAATAATGTTAAAATAAGAAAGAGTTTAAAATGAATAAAAATTAAGCAATCATTAAAGTTTTTATCAAAAAAGAAACTATTAATATTTTGATTATACAATTTATAGTGTATTTTTTTCTGTATAAAGGAAGTGATTTTTAAGTGATAATCAAGTATGCTACCTTTGATAATCATGCGTGCTACCTCTGACAATCGTTTATGCTACCAGGCTTGGTCATTTGATTTAGCTACTATATCTACATGTATGTACACTGTACAGGGTGTCACAGAATATGTGGGCAATCTCACGGAATCTAATAGAAAACCTAAAAATATTATGTTCCCATAAACATATTCTACGACTCCCATCAGATACAGGTACATAACAGACGCCTCTGAAATCGTTTTTTTTAATAACTTTTAAAATGCTAAGCGCAAAATTAATTTTTTTTAATACGATGGTTACTAGATAGGTATTCTTAAATAAAACCCATTAAATCATATTTGGCTTATTTAGTTTGCCAGGATGGACTAGCTTTTATCATATAATAGCAATTTTTAACACCCTGTATGATAAAGGCTCAACAATGTTATTTTTAGGTAGCTTTAACCTTAAACCAAAAAAAGGTATTCTTGGTTAACATCGATAAGATCAACTGTTTACGCGAAATAAAATATTATGGTTGGTATTTTTTTTTCATTATACAGGGTGTTTTCTAATTTAACGGCAATTTTTGGGTTTATTTAAAAAAAACTTTATATAAACGTATGTCCTAAACGTCTTAACTTTTAAGATACAGGGTGGTAAAATTTTTAAAAATTAATCATTTATTTTTAAAAATTTTACCACTCTGTATCTCAAAAGTTAAGACGTTTAGGACATACGTCCATATAAAGTTTTCTTTTTAAAATAAAAATCGCCCTCTAAAATATTGACGTTTAATTAGAAAACACCATGTATAATGAAAAAAAATTACCAACCATAGTAGTTTATTTTTCGTAAACAGTTGATCTTATCGATGTCAATAAAAAATACCTTTTTTAGTTTAAGGTGAAAGCTACTTAAAAATATTATTGTTAAGCTTTTATCATACAGGGTGTTAAAAAAATTGCTATTATTGTGTTAAAGCTATTCCGTCCTTGGCAAACTAAATAAGCCAAATATGATTTAATGGGTTTATTTTAATAAGACCTACCTAGTAACCAACATATTAAGAAATATTAATTTACGCTTAGTATTTAAAAAGTTATTAAAAAAAACTATTTACAGGGGCGTCCGTTATGTACCTGTATCTCCGTAAGGGAGGGTCGTAGGAAAAAAGTTTATGGAAACTTGTCATTATATTTGTACGTTTTCTATTAGATTTTAAAAGATTGCCAACATATTCTGGGGCACCCTGTATATTCATCTTATGTCATTGAATTATTTTTACTGACAGGTAATAATAGATTTAAATTTAAATAAAAACTATATTTTGTGTTACTATTTTTTAAGGTCTGGTGTGAAGTGTTTTTATTCGCTGTAATCTTTTGAGTACAACAATGTTTCGTGATTACCTTAAAACTTTTACCTGGCACTCATCGCGTTAATCGAGCAACACAACTCCTCCTACGGAGTCGTTGTGTTTCCTGAGTAACGCGGTTCTTGCCAGGTAGATGTATTAAACGTTAATCACTAAACATCTTGCTGTATTACATACACATGTTTTTTTAATCTGTAACAAATGTTACAAAAAATCAAATTTTAAATAATTTGCGCTTATTTCCCAAGCCTACAGAAAATTGCGAAAATTTGGTATAATTAAAAATGCAATATATATTTACCTATTAAAATCAACCAGTTTTAAATGTTCCAGTACTGTAGCTCTTAAAAGAGAAAATCATGTTTCAGTAAAATGTAAAAACAATAATTATTTACCACTTTAATACTATTTCTCCACCATAAAATCAGACACACTGTTTTCACTTTGCGCTTTTGTTCTATAAAGCTTTTAACGAAAATTTTAAAGGTTGGTTGTTTAAAATCCTCGCAGCGTTAAAGCACCAATAGGCATCTAAATAGCCTTTTATAGCGAATCCCCAGTATCGCTGTAGCGCAGTGAGTGTAAATATTATTGTTCTTTCGCTTTTGATCTCCCTAAAAAGCTGTTTGTAAGCTTCATGTTTGTATACTTAAAGTCAAACCTATACGCTTCAGCAGCAGCATTGGGTGTTAAGGTATTACGGTTTAATAACAAAATCACATTTTGGAAAATATCATTTTACACACCAGAAGTTACAGGGTGTTATAAAATGTTATGAAAAAATAATTATTGTAAGCCTAAAGTTAAAGTTACCCTATATTGTAATAGCGTGTGACTTTGACAATATAGTCTGCAAAAAAATAATTATGCAGATAGGTAGGCTATAAAAAAAACATAAATTTTGGATACATAACATATTAAAGAGCAGAACCATTAACATTATATCAAGAACTAATAGATGACGATAAGAATTTGGATAAATATTTTCGAATCAACCTTTAAAATAGTAAATCCCAGGTACCCATAGACACTAAAATTAATTTTTGCATATAAAACCGTATTAGGAAATCAAATGTAAAATTGGTCGCCACTAAATTAAACAATAAATCAAATGGTCTCAACAACGTCGGTTAAATCAAAAATAAAAAGAACCTCAAAATAAAAAGTCAGATGACCTAGGTTAGGTTAGGTTTAAAGCGAGTGAACTTTTTACGCCCTCCACCGCGACCGCTCGGTCCATTGTGGCACACCTTTTTATATTTCTTCCAACAGGAGACTTCTAATAAATTCGATATCAAAATGGAATAGAGTTCTTACTCGTGCCGCTACCGGACAAGAGCACAATATGTATGTATGTCCCTGTCTTTTGAAAAGTACGACGAGCAAACGATTAAATCCGTCATGACCTCCTTTCCCGGTATAGTGTCATGGTAGCTACCAGGTCCTTGTTACAGGAACCAGATGTTCCTTCTGATGCTGTATCTCCGGCCTTTAACTATGAAAACGGTTCTATCTGCTTTTGTTTAAAATTAAGGAACCCTTTTCTCTATAAAAGCGGTTCTATCCGCCTTCTGTCTGGATTCAGTGATCCCTTCCTAAGCACCAGTTAGGCGCCTGTGACTTCAGGGGCACCTTTTAAAACGAATTCACCCGTTTTTGTCTGCGTGTGTGTCTGTGGTTCTGTCCGCTTTCTGTTTGGAGCTAGGGAAGTAATAGTCCACCAGTCCGTAAGGCTAGATACTCCGAGAGGTCACCTGATTAAGTCATAGGATATCATTCACTCATTAGCACAGTATAGTAACACCTTGAGTTAAGCTTTGTGTTCGTCTTAGCTTCGGATCCCGTTCCATACGCCGATAACCGGCGATATCAGCGCATGTTACAAAAGATCCTACTGGGCCCAACCATGACATTAACGTGCCAATACAGCAATAACCTAAAATTCTATATAAAAAAACTATGCCAGGTCATTTTAAAATACGTTGTTGTCATTATTTCCTTACAAAATTGAAAATTGTCTTTTGTTATACCGATTTAAATTTCATCGCAATTTACTGAACGGTTTAAAAGTTTGAAGTAGCTGACTGATTTTATGTTCTCACAGTAAACAGATTACTTTTATTTTATTTTACCTAAAATAAACTTCCCACTTTAAAAGGGCTACAATATATATGTTTGCTGTCTGACATATTCCAATGATGTTATGACAATATCTGTCGGTGCCTGCAAAGAGATTTTCGTTATTTCTGCTTTTACAAATTTGCTGGCATCAACAAATTTACCTGGATATTTTAAGATATTTAGTTTTATTTACACCAACAACACTTTCAACATTATTAAAAGTGTTATAATTCAGTACAAGGATATTTAACCCGATTTTGCTAAAGTAAAATAATTCACAATAATTATTAAAAATTTAGTCTAACAAAAAAGGAAAAATTCCAATTTACTAATAATTACCAGTCATATTTTTTCATTAAATGTTTTTTAGATGTTTTATATCAGGCAAATTATTATTTTTTAAATGGAGAAAATTGTATTGCACCTGTGAAGATCTCTTTTAGCTGTTTTGAAGTCAGCGATTTTTAGTTATCTAATTTGACTTAAATATAATAAATCTGCGTCAGTTTCTTTAATCTTTTAACATGAAACATCCTGTAAATTATCAATAAAATAAAGCTTTCAAATACAACATTACCAATAAATACAGGATCTGGTAGGTAGTACTTACTATTTTTCTTTTACTTGTATATTTTAAAGTTTTTTATGTCACAATATATGGACAAAAAAAAAGTTTTCTGTTAGTTTGTCCTTTAACAACTTTTAGGATTCATCTGTCATACATTTGCCTGTTTCACTTAGATGAAGCGCCTAATTACAAATTTACCAATGTAGGATTTGTGAAGCATCTCTCTAACCTATTTATTTTTAATTTACTTAATAGTATACGAGGAAATTGAAATAAAATTGTTCTTTGACAATCTTAAAACAGAAAAATCGAATAAATTCGGCCAATGCCCATCCATTACATATGAGCGGCCAATTTCTGCAGAACAAAAAATCGTTTAATCTTGTAGGTGTTACTTTTGGAAATACCCTAACTGGAACAAACACATAACATCCATCCCAAAAAGCTTGGATCCTTTTTCGGGTCAGAGTATTTTTCTCCTTCTAATTTGTATACTCTGTGTGTATTCCAGATCAGACCCTCTTTAGAATATTGATCTCACGTCTGGGAAATAGCTTCTCCTACAACACTTAGCATTCTTGCCCCATCCAGACAAGAGCTGTTCGTGTTATTAATGATCCCACACTTACAGAAAAGCTTTCTTTTTTTGCACCTATGAGGTTTACAGTTTATATTTAGCCGACAACAGAGTTTGTCGGCAACTACTTATGGTGCGTAGGCGTACTGAGTAACGTTTTCCCATTAAATATTATATTTAAAAAGGGCGTCTAATAACACTTTAAATCTTTTTAAAATTTTAAAGCAATATGTTTTCATTTAAGAAAATAAAATGTTTGGTACTGATTTCGTTGTCACCCCTTAGACATTATTTTAAATATAATTTAAAATAAAACACTTTAAAACATTTTTCTTTAAGGCATATTCTGTTAAAGCAATTACGGGACATAACCTTTAAAAGTCTTATTTATACGTTTAGCTGAAAATGCTGTGGATGCTAAAGGCATATAAATTTATGGATATTATACTTTGTTTTGGTTTTGATTGGCCAAAAACCCATTTCCCGCTTTGACTTAACTTCCGGTTTTAAGATATTAAATTCCAGAAAATGGAAAATTGTTGAATAACCTTTGTTATTTTGCTTCCGGAACGATAAAACAAAACGTATGTAGTGTTTCACAGAATTTACCTAAAAGAAAAAAAATATATAAACACGTTTTTAAAGTATTTTTATTTTGGTAATGTAGTCGCGAAAAAATTGCATTTCGAGAATTTTGTAGACATTCATATTTTGTGGTCTCTAGATTACTAAAAACACGGTTTTTCATTTTTGTCTGTAATACTAACCTTCGGTCGTCTATTGATTTCATAACTTTTAAATGGATTAAGATAATAATATTAATTAAACTATACATGTGGTGCTTACAAAAAATAATCAAACTTTATTTTAGGTTGTATTTTGCGTAAATTTATTAACTTTTTAATTATATTAATAGAATTACTAACTTTATTAATTGTTTTGTATGTTGATCTATAACCATTGTAAAAAATAGGAAGTGGGAAAATTCATAACTATATATTAAATTAAAGTTATATTAGATTTTATGTCATCCTAAAAACTTTTGGTTACCCAAAATTTTAATGTCATACTATTTTTTATTAATAATATTACTAAATAGAGTTTGTGACATACAAGGTAATTTGTACCTAATTCAAAAAATAAATTAAGGGATGTAAATACCTGAAAAAACAGTGTCAAGGCCATTCTAAAGTATACTTTTTACGAATTAATAGCTGGGCCACTGTGTGGAAGAAATAATTAAGACATATTTTTTTTTATTAAAGCATTAGCATATTATTTTATATTGTTTGCATAAATTATAAAATACTTTTTTTTATTTAATAAAAAATAAAGTACATATATACTTTTAGATATAACAAATACTCAAAACCTTGTCATGTGACTTTTGTATATATTTAAGTCCGACATATGAAGTTAAATGCGTTTGTTTTGATTTCGACAGTCTAAAGTCACAAAGTTGCAAATTTTTAAGAACAATCTTTTAAGTCATAAACTGTAGCTCTGTTAATTATATATTCGGGTTAGAAAGGCATACACACTTTTGTAAGTTTCAGTCCTGGAAAATCGACAAGCTTCCACTTATTAACGAATTGCTTTCTTTCTAGAATGTCAGTAATTCTTTGTGAATTATTGATACGAAAACTTAGGAAAAAAAATGTATCACCAAAGAAGAGAAAAAATATATTAGTGCTCTGATAAACAATTAAAGGCTTTTTTTTAAGACAAGATGACCTTATTTATCCAGAGTAGTTTTCCTAATTTATTATAAATATCTAGAAGACGTTTCTTGGCGATTCCCAATCATTGCTCTTGATATAATACTTTCCAACCATTTTTTAAACTTCTTTATTATTAATCTTTTCCTTTTTAATCCCCGTAAATATGTTATATAGACAGCTTTTTTTAGCTTTCACCTCATCCGATCTGGAATAGCTTATTACTCAGTAATGGCTTAAACTTTATTCTTTCATTTAATTGGCGGTCTTCTCTTCTTAACATGCAAACCCATTTACACTTTTCTTAGCCATAATGTCCTTTTCACCAATATTTATTTACTTAAGTCAGGGCAGACTTAACAAAAACGCAGGGTAATGCTAGCATCTCTTTTAGAACACTTTTATGGTATCTCTTTTAAAACACCTGGATTCTTGAGAGCCAAACATCTTGACCAATTAAATACGTTAATACATGAGACAATCATGTTGTTACAATTTTCATCACCAGTTTGTGAGCAGTGAAGTTCTGTACCA